>CM055763.1:2311763-2384263 GCA_029465975.1 Dallia pectoralis
CTTGGTGTGTACGCGTACACACCACTTGTTTCTCGTGTGTGAATGTGAAACCAAGAAGGTGACAGGGAACGTGCCGGGCACATTTATTCCGAGACGCACTGTCGCAGCCCTGAAACCAGGGTTGGGTCGGCAGGACAAGGACCAGAGACAGGGTGTATGACAAATGAGAGGGAAGCCTCGTGAAAGACTAGCCTTCAGTGGACAGCTTGCCTCTAGAACCTCCCTTTCTCACGAATGGCGGTCGGGATAGACGGAGCCTGGAGGACGACCTCTCCGTTATGACATCATAGACCAATAGCCTAGAGAATGACCTACTGCAGCGCTACATGCAGAGACAGAGAGACAGACATTTCATTTCTTTCTCAATCCTATTTTATCGGATAGGTTTTTAAGTCAGCGTTTTTTCACTAGCAATGCCGACACCTGTTGTACGCAACGAGTGCATGTTGATTTGTGTCTGTGTGTTGTTGTGTGCACGTGGAAATGGTGTGCATGCTCAAGAAACCCCTTGTGAGCTTGAGGTTGCTCTGCCTGCCATTACGATTCAAGGGCTTGTGGTTGATAAGACGTCTCTGTGTCTTAAATCACTGGTTCATCGGCAGTCAGCAAGATGGCTTCTCCTGCCATATGCATGCTAAGCAAACACCTACAATCCAGAGCTTCCTTAACTGCAATGGAGATTTGAATCTAAAAACAATCATGGCTTGACATCGTTGTTTACAATTAACTCCACAGTCCAGTCAATTAGGTCTAAACAAGAGATAACCCAAAATATGCATGTTATTGCGCTGCTTTATAAACAGAGTGTAAACAGACCATCCTCCACAACAGATTTATTCCTACTAAAACAAGATTATTTTTTATTTATTATTATTTATTTATTCCATGTTATTTTTCCAGTCAGTCTAGCCTACACCCATACTGTCTGTAATTGCACCATTATAAAGATTGGAGTAGGCTACACTATAACACTACATATTCCAGCTTATAAACATTGAATTAATCATATTTTTGATATGACCTAAAGCCATGTAATTATGAGGGCCAGCAATTGGAAATATGTTGATTATTTATTTCCCAATTGTTTTGGATGCATCTAAACTGCCTAAGACTTGTGTGATCAAAGTTGACTAAATGTTGACCACACCTACAGGTAGTGGCGAATACACAAGGTACCCTACACACCATCTCTCCTTGTGTGTGTCAACAGGACACTTCAGCATGATGAATATCAGGAACTTGCTGAGCTGAAGAGACAAAAGTATCCTAGATAGTTCATTTAATCCGGGAGAGCCCATCCAGCTGGCACCGAAAGGGGTGCGTTCAACTCACAAGAGTCTCGGTTTTAACGCTGGAAGATTACAGTCTCATGATCACAGCACATTTTTATACTTAATAATCAATCGAGTGGTTTGCCAATCGACATTACACGATGGGAACATAGGAATGTGTGCGACTTTGACCCGGTTTAGTGACCTCCCCCCCCCCATGGCACAATGGTTTCGTCCCACTCAATCATATACACTTCTACATGCGTGCTATTTTCTCCGTGGCTTCGCCTGTTCTTCCGAGTCCTTCGTGGATATTTGTGACTATAGACACCGGCAGACAGGTATGTAACTATAGATTATATCTCTGTTTCCCTTTTGATTGTTGCTCTTTAAATGGCAACCTCATGGTACTCAATGATTATATCAAACTAACGCACGCATAACAAACTTTATCTCATCACTGGTGTGCATTTGAGTAACAACTGGGAGACATGGTTCATATCACATGGGTTTGATCTGTGCTGTGATATATTATTATTATATATTATTATAACATCAAACCCCCCTATAGGGGTTAATCGGATCGGAGGAACCTAATTGGTGGTCATTCTTTACCCAGATTTGTGATTATTTTTCCAACAGCCATTAATTAACTATTACATTGTAATATACTTTCCTGTTTGTTCCTTAAAAATGGTTGAGAAAGAGGACAGAGCCTCCATAATAGGAAGAGGAACATCCCATGTAATGGGCATGCCATCGAGCTATAGCTGTCATGTACTATAGGAACATGGCACATAGTGTTTGCTTTGGAGGAAGAGATCGCTTAGAAATGACTTAAAACTTCCAGCATGGTGAACACAATCTAATGCGGGCAGCAGAACATGTGGTGCGGATCAGTGGGGGGTCGGAGAGGTGCGGGCTCCTGGTGGTGTCCAAATCAGAAGGGGCACAACTTTTTAACTCCACAGTGTGTTTTTCTTATTGTCCCTTTTTTATTTGATCTGACTGCTGTTGTGTTCCTGGTTGCTATACGGGGATGCTTTTGGAAGCGATCACTCTCCGGTCTTCTACACGTCACGTGTGTGTGTGTGTGTGTGTGTGTGTGTGTGTGTGTGTGTGACATTTGAAATGGGAGAGAGGAGGAGGAGGTGGAGGGCTGTTATGCGTGACAATCACTAAGTAGTGACGTTACCCCGGTTAGCAGTCCACCATGCGCCACTACACTGGGCCCTAAATTTTTTTAATTAAACGTATTAAACGTATAAGCCTACCAGCCTACTCCCCCTACCAGCCTACTCCCCCTACCAGCCTACCCCCCTCTTACATCTGGCCACATAGTACAATGAGTTTACTATGCACACATTTCTGCTTAAACACATTAAGCAATATTTTTATGGGACAATATTGTGTCACCTTTTAATATAACACCTAGCGTACTTGTTTAATACCACCAAACCCACCCACATTCACCATCCTTTGAGTCTGGACTCAACTTTTCTGTTTTTTTTAATCTTCGAGTTGCTTGTCCTCTCGGTGCGGGGACGTCACGCGGGTGCTCTACATTCATAGTGAGAGAGAGAGAGAGGGGGGAGAGAGAGAGATACAGAGAACAAGGGAGAGAGAGAGAGAGAACAAGGGAGAGAGAGACAGAGCGAGAGAGAGAGAGAACAAGGGAGTAAGAGAGAGAGGGAACCATAGCGAAAGCGAGAGAGAAACAACGCAACCTCCTGCGAGCTTCGAGGCAGAACAGAGCGAGAAAAACACGCGAGGAATTTGTCATCAAATTGAAGTTTTTATCACTACATTAAAGAGATGATACTAGAACTATTGAAACAGTGTCCAGGGTAGGATATCTGGATATCTGGAGTTTATCCACGCAGATCGGATAACCTAAAGTGTCCTATACCGGGAAACGGGTTGTCTACACACTCACTGGTAAGGAAGTCGCTCAATCCAGATGATTGTGTGTTATTTGGAGGGTGTGTTCCTGGATGTGTGTGTCGGGTCGCTATTTACAGACTTACATTGATCTATTCGAGTGATCAAAAGACAAAAAACACTCATTTCCAATGCACGTGGGAAAATACTTTAATGAGCAATCTTGGTTGTCGTTTGATTGCTATTTAGTGTTTATTGCCTGTAGCCTGGTTGTAGGAATATATAGGACATCTAAACATGACTAAACATTGCATTAATGTATCTATTTATTCCATATGAGTGAACCTGCTGGACTCCATGTATGCAACACTGTAGCCTATAGAAGCCCAAGTATTTTGTTTAATCCTGTATTCTGATAAAATGCAAAAAATAACTTAATTTTATAACTTATAAGATACTTGTTTGGCGCAGGCAAATAAATATGCCACTTTGGTTGCAGTATGAGAGTATCATTCTCACTAGTTTAGCACATGATGCAGTCTGGTCTCTGACATATTATATATATAAGTCCGCTGATGGAAATAGTTTTGGATCCATAATCTCTTCGGTGGTCTAATTGTATTTTTCACCTAAACGGTGGAGTCGACAGTCTCATGAAATAATGGTAGTCCGTTGGAGCGCCACCTGTCGGCACAGACCTGTATATGAATGAGGAATTAATTGCAGTGACTGATTGATTTTCATGGCTTTGTAGGAATAAAACTTGATTGCTGTGCTTTTACTTGTTTTTTTGTATTTTACAATTTAACAAGACTTGTATTGTAAAACGTTTTGTATCAGATCGAAGTTCATTTACATTTTTGTTGTAGCCTTTGACTAAAATATCAAAACATTTCAGAGAAAATATCAGAGAAAAATTAGGAACCTGATGGCCATGTTAAAAAAAATTCTTAGTCTTGATAATCTATCTAACAATTTGATGATCTAATGTGTAAAAAACATTCCAGATTGCTTACAGCTGATTCAATGGGCCCTTTAGAAATGCAGAGCTCCACAATAGAAATCCATCACTACAATAGCCTGTTGCAACATTGTATATTCATGAGCTATGTCACAGTGTCTCTTACATGGCCAGGAACAGCCTTTTATCTAATCCCCTGTTATATACGATCATACTTTTTTACCCCAAATTAATTGACTTTTCTGGCATCATGTTAAACTTCTCTACCTAGATTGTCAGCTTTCCATTTATTGTCTTATTACAATTAATTCACACACAACTCACTGGAAGACGTCACGTTCGAACGCGCTTTGTTACAGCTCCGTCTATTTTCTTCATCTGCAGCGGTGTCATTTCAATTTTTTCATTCCAACGCTGATATGTTTTATTGGCCTATACGTGAAACAATCAAGACAAAGCAGTCTTTTATGGTGGCAGCGATGCATTTTGAACCCCATGTGAATGGTGCCTCACATTCCACAGCAACAGGCCCTGGCTGAATGGCGCTAGAAACTCCCTCTGCTGTTTTCATTACTGATTACTCAGTTCAGTTTGCCGGGTCCCTCTGAACAACACACACACACACATGCTTCCACGAATTCATTTCAAATCATTAGCTCAGGATGAAATCAACCGCACGGCACCAACGGGTCATACTGCTGTTTCCTGGATCTGAAAGAATGTCATTATGGAAGATTCACAGAAATGGCATTTGCAGACATCAGTTCTGCATCTCCACTTCCTTTGTTTCCAGCATCTATCTGCAGATAATCTGAGGTGCAACTGTGACTCTTTTCATTTCCTCATTTTTCGGTGTAGCACAGAAACAACGTTATGGGCTAGTCTGATGTTGTACACTTGCCACACCTCTGGCAAGTAATTCCTACGAGTTACAGTCAGATAGCAGAAGTATTTGCTTAACCTGTATCCTGAGTTCAAAAGTTCTGTTCTGCTCTTTTCTCACTACGCGCAGCAACCCTTTTCTTTGCTACTTCCCTGACAGCGGATTCAGCAGTAATATTGTCACCTTTAAACATCTCATGTGTGTGTAGTCGCTCAGAATGTGTTTTTGACAAAATTCATTTATGTTGCCAAATCCCTGGCCCCGACAGCTGTCAACATCCAGAGACAATCCTGATGGTGTGCTGCCGAGGTAGTGATAGATAGCGGGCGGTGTTCGCATTGATTCCAGCTGCACAGTGGGAACTCCTCATGTGAAAGGGCAGTCCGCGTCTGACAGCTCAGAAAGACTAGCTCTCCTGGATTAAATTATAAATGAGCCTCTCCGTAGGAAACTCATTGCTTATGTTCTCGGCATAATCAAAAGGAATGTATTTGGCGAAAACCTGACTGACTGCAGTCCTGGTAAACAGTGCTGAAGTTTCTCTCATTACTGCAGATGCACACACACACACACACACACACACACACACACACACACACACACACACACACACACACACACACACACACACACACACACACACACACACACACACACACACACACACACACACACACACACACACACACACACACACACACACATTTTCTAAGCCATGGTAACAGGTGGGTGTGTAATCCCTATATTTGGGTCACACCTGCAACCCCACGACTGGCTGGATCAATAAAATGCCATGCTACGGATGCGTGGGCTTGATAGCTTGATAGCAAGCTATCCAGCAAGATATCTGGCCAAATTAGACAAGAAGAAAATGATTTAGTAATCAGGGGATTAGGAGTAAGAGGCGAGGGTTTGGGGGAGGATGTGGCTGTGGGATTTAGCACGGCACATTGGAGATTGGTTAGCAAGAGGCCGTGTCGCTGTGGTCAGGGACAAATTGGAAGCGGAGTACGAGTCACACTATATTATTAAGCATTAGGCTAAGGGTGCATATTGAGCCCACCAACGTCTATGTTTAAACATTGATAATATATGTTGCACTTCTTTTGACTGTTCGTTGGCCTCTGTACACCTATGTAGGTATTCCACTGAAAACCAGACTGTTTCAGCTACCATAGTCGTTTGCAACATTAACAATGTCTACATTGTGTTTATGATCAATTTTTATGATATTTTTACTGACAAAAATATAATTTTCTTCTAAAAACAAGGGCATTTCTTTGTGATTCCACATTTTCGAACAGCATTGTACATAACATGAGTTTGAATAGGAAGTATAGCCAAATTATCGACTAGGTAAATGAAATGAGTATTAATTGTCCTTCAAACTTAACATAACATTAACGAATCCTCCATTTGCAGAAATTACAGCTTTACAGTCCTTTGGCATTATTGTTAATTTCTTTTACGAATCTGAGCTAGAATGTAGGATTTTGAACTTTTACCAATGCTAACAGGCGCTGTAAAATCGCATAAGCATGAATAAACACATGAATCTCTTACTTAAGCATGAGGGTTTAGATTAACCTTCAGCCCATGGAAATTCATAACTTTACAATGGCAAATCTGACTGGCAGGTACCTTGGTAGAGACATCAAAAATCACAAGAAACATCTTTGCTTTCTTTTTTATTTGAATCCAATATTGGTAGTAGGTATTTAATAGTTCATAAAGTATTGCTAAATAGTTCCAATTTCATTACTTCTCAGACATCGCACTGGTAAATGGATCGATCCAGAACTCGAAAAGTCACAGTTTTGAACCACAGAGCAGACAACAAGAAAAATATTGCATTGTGGTCTTGAGCAAAGCACTAAATCACTGAGGCTGAGAGCATCTGCTACATGATTAATACTTGTAAACATTTAATTACACATAAATGCTTCCTGTCCGATGTATGTGTCGTGTCTATTGTGCATTTGTCTCACATGAGCGGAAGGGAGATGATAATTATAAAAAACAACAACATGTAATTACGACCCAGCTCGCGCTGAGTCAATATGTTTTAGCCCCTTAGCATATCACAAAAACAATCTTAAAAGGGCACTTCGATTACCGCAGTAATGATTAAATGATTAACCCCATTGGTTGTGCTATGCTTTATTAAGGAACATATCTAATGGATTTCTGCATGCTCCGCCAACCAATGGTGGCATTGTCGCTCTGATTGCTCTGGGATTAAAAAAATGAAATGAGCTTAGGGAGAAGTAGCCCGTAGCCACGTGTCAGCAATCAGGGATTGGAGGGCGCTTCTCTGTGCTTGTGTTGTTGCTCTCCCTGTGTTCTGTGGTTTCCTCTGTTTCTGTCTCTGTGTTGTGTGTGCTTCACTGTGTGTGTGTGTGTGTGTGTGTATGCGTGAGTGGAGTGGGCTTTTGGTCTCGTGCAGATGTTACCAGCTACATTTATGTTAAAAGGATACACATCACATGGAAGGCTGTCTTTTTGTTTTGGGATTTTTTTACTCGAAACCTAACTGACAGATAAAGGTAACCTACTTAAAGAAATTACACTGAAATATTATATTTTGGAATCATTCATTATTCAAAATTCCACAGAAATGCAATTACATTGTAGACCCTAGCTTCAAAGGCTGGTGTTGCCCCATTTGGCTTCATTAACTTCATTCTGTATGGCCGATTGATTGTCACTGTCTTATCAGTCTTTTGGATCAACTGGGATTCATTTCGGTCTTATCTTGCATGCACAGCCCACTTCAAGGTCCCTCACAACATATTGATAGATTTCATGTCCGGGCTTTGACACGGCCATTCCATATCCCGGTATTTATTATTGCTCAGCAATTCTGTTGTTGCTTTGGTTGTGTCTTTTGGAACATTGTCCAGTTGCAAGATCCATGTTTGGTTTAGCTGGAGCCTTGGAATTCTTGGTTGACTCAAGAATGGCAAGAATGGCAAGTTGGTCAGTGGGTCAGTTGGTCCGGCCCCACGGCAGCAAAGCAGCCCCAAGCCATAATGTCACCACCTCCATTCATTATGGTTTTAAATGAGGCTCTTCTTCACATTTATTGTGGCAAGAAAGGCCTATACACATCTTAATGTATACTTGGGATACCTCTTTGTCTTTGACCATGATTTGTTCAGCGCTCAGAGTGATTTCGGTGTGACAACATGTTGTATGTAGATTGTCAGTGGTCTGTGATTTTCTCAATTTGTAAATGATCATCTGGACAGTGGAATTATTGACTTGAATTGCTTGGAAATGGCCTCTCAGATTCATGAGCATCAGCAGTCTCTCTTCTGAGGTCCTTGGAAAGATCTTTTGATGTTTGCATGATGTGTTACAATACACCCATATGGTTGAGACCAAAGCAGACGTTGAGACGAAAAGCAGAGTTTTCAATCTTCATGAAAATCAGATCTCTTTTAGCCTTTATGTGATGGTGAAGATTGGGAAGTACCAACATTTTCACATAAGGAAATTGCATTATTCATTTATTTATGTTGCATTCAAAGACTACTACAGTGTAATTTGTTAAAGTGAGTTAACTTAATCAATTAATGTGGATGGAATTGGAGTTGGAATATCTATTTATCCAAATTTGTAACAAAGGACACAATTTTCCCCCATTTTCACATGACTGTACTAGCTCACAGGCTTTATTGATCCCTGTTTAATAGACACACTGCACCACAAAATAATTAGATTCGGAGCTGACAGATTGTTGAATAGGAGAATCGCCAACCATCGACTAATTCTGTGATAAAATGTCCAATAATAAACCGTATTTTCATTTCTAATTAATCATCCGTTGCTTTGTATTTCAAATGTATTCAAATGTCAACAATGAAATGTATTCAACCAGGCGTTTAGCTTTGAACACAACTTTTACGTAAACAAAGAAAACCTTACAGGGAAATGTGCTATAGTAGATTTAGCAGTTTCAATTGAATCAATAATATGTGGGACAGTGAAAAACAACATTGTTCCAGTTTTGTCTACACGGTTAGCTAATGACATGTCCACAATAGCAGACATTATTTCAACACTGTGGTATCTTAGCAAATAAGATTAGGGTGGATCTGGTGGGGGGTTTTCAGGCATTTCTTTCTGTCTCCATTCTACACCACTATCTTTGTCCAAGTAGTCCACTAACAGGTTCCCCTGTGACAGTCCGTTATTAACGTGGCCTTCACTGGCCCTGCCTCTGTTGGGTCTATGACTGAAGCTGTGGACTTCCTCACAAACTCGTTCATATTTGATGAGCCACCATGAGTCACGCCGCTCCCCCGCAAGCTCTAACCCCCCCACCGCAGGACCTGGAGGTAGGGATGGTGAGATGACACGCTAAGTGTAATCTCCGTTCGGTGCTCCAAAGGTCAACGGTGGGATTTGGGGTACCTGGGAAAAGTTTCCCTAACTTGACACTTCCTCACAGGGGGTGACATTCACGTTTGGAGATAATATCTGTTTTCAGAACGCTCATGTGCCACCCTCCGCTTCGAAAGTCCTGTCCTGTGAATACTGTTCCGTAGCCATTGTTGTTCGAAACTAGCATGAGAATTATAAATGGTGGGACAATGAGCTGGTGTCAGTTTTTTGTCTTTTTTTACTTGTCCATGAGATGAACAACAAGAGATGCTTTAATGCAGTCTTCCTGCTGTGAGGAGATGTTCTTTATGGTGGCTGGTGAAGGCTTTCTAATTAGATTAGATTAGCAGAAGAGTGAAGCCTGGACAGACTCACATGCAGGCCACACCCAGCAGCCACAGTCAGCTATTCTTCCAGCCCGGCAGAATCATTCAAGCGCATTTAAACAGGGTATACAGAACTTGGCTTCTATGGGGTTGCTCACGGCCAAATATGGTTATCCCGTGAGAAGACAGAAATCTAGTCAGGAAATTTGCTGAGATAAAACCCAACAACAATCTACAGCCATGATGCAAACTTTGTCGTATTTGCGTTCACCAAAAGATGTATGCGCTTCAAGAGAAAACATGAAAACCAAAATAGAACAGTTTGTGCCTTCCAGTCCGAGGTGATGGTCTAGTGTCTGGTTAAATACACAGAGTCGAGGTTGAAGTTTCAGAGTGGAGCCTCGCAGACTCACAGGCCCTAGTCATTGTGCTCTTTATAGCACTGTGATATCTGAATGAAACAAGCTGGAAATGTCTCCGGGCTACAGCCAATCAGCCGCCACAGAGGCACTGATCGTTAGCCACTGATGTCAACCTAACCTTGTCATGATGAAGGGGCATATTTGTGATGTGTCTCCTTATTTATGGGTGTGTTATGGGCTGTTAGGGCGCGTGCGAGTGTCTACAAGACCCAGAGAGGCTAGCTAGCTCTGGCCTAGCTCCAGGTTAATGTCACTTAGCCAGCCTTTATAAAGCTTATAAATGGTAACACATTGTTTTGGTGAGACAGCTGTGTGTGTGTGTGTGTGCCTGCTTTTGTATAGGTTTTTCCTTACCTTCAAGCCGATATCAAACAAATACATGTAAGCTCACTGCTGAAAGTAGTTCCCTGTGCAAACTCGAATAGGCTACAGAATAGCAGTTTGGCCTAAACTACCAGCGTCTGGGAACGTAGAATAGACAATAAACTATCAAGACCTAGTAAACCTACTATCAAATTGATAGGTAAAGTGACTAGCAGATTTACAATTATGTGCTGATATATAATGCGTTCCTTAACGATTTTGAATTAAACCCCAAAAAAAGCCCACAGATGTTCTTCGCGGCGATGCTCTCTTAAGTGATCGAGACTCGCGCAGACCTACTCGCGTGGAAACGCTGAATGACCGAGTTGGTCGGGGATGGCTATTTGATTTCTCTGCCTCTGTCAGCAGCTGTGTTTGCTGTCTCAGAATGAGAGGAGGGAGAGGGGAAGTGAGAAAGAAATAGTCGGAGAAACAGAGAGAGAGAGAGACAGAACGAGCCATGGTGCATGGAGGCAGGGGCATGCTGGCTTGGAGGTCACCGGGGGTGGGGTGAGGAGGGCTATCGCCAGTGGCTAATAAGCTCGCCTAATGTCCATGCGTGGAGCTCCGTTCCGAGCCGTACAGGGGTGGCCGCGTCACGAAACACCACTCTCTAGTTCACCAGCTGACAAAATCAAAGGTGGATGCTTCCTGACTGACTGGTTTCCATTCTCTCACATATTTTCTTAATTCCCAATGCGGCTGTTATATAGTTCTAGACTTCGGCTTTACCTGTGATGGATAAACGCGGTCCCTTTTATGTTCCACACCTTCCTCCCCGATTCTGTTTTCCCACTTCCACTCCTGGGGGTCTTTCCAAATGCTTCCGCAGTCATCCGCCCAGTGTTTTGTCACTGGGGAATGACAATTTGTCAGCGGCTGCCAACGTTCCTCCGAGTCCATTGAAATGACGATGATACAGATATTTCTTCTCAAACGTGTTTTTGCTAACCATGTTGTCTTGAGAGTATTGCACATGGCTGTACCTTTTGTTTCCTTTTGCAACTAATAGTTTTTTGTTTAGCGTACGTTTTGTCTTGCTGTCTGGATTGCAGGTATCCCCACAAGGTTTCCGAAGCGATCGCGTCTGGTTTGGAGACGCTTAGTTGATTTTCTTTGATTTTTTTTTGTTATTTCAGATGGGTCTCATTTGGGTTCTTTAACTTTGACCCGTGTCGCCGTATGAAAACCTTTCAGTGCACAAAGCAATACTTGTTCCTGCTGAGGCCTTAGACAAATGATCTTGTTGAATGGTAATCCAATAGACCTGGAAAATCCAGAGCTCATTGAATATTACTCATTAGAGGAGACATGCAAATGTGCACACACACATACCACACACACACACACACACACACACCACACACACACACACACACACACACACACACACACACACACACACACACACACACACACACACACACACACACATACACACACACACACACACACACACCACACACACACACACACACACACACACACACACACACACACACACACACACACACACACACACACACACACACGCTCTTCTACTTTTCTTTCTCTTCTCTCTGGAATGATAGTTGTCATGGTATTCCCATAACAACGTCAGGGAGACAGAGGCTCTTTGCTCTCTAGACTCCCGGCAGGGATAATCTAATCCTCGGACTCTATTTAAAGAGACAGATAATCCCATCAGATTATACCTGGCCCAGTATACCACAAAATCACCCAATTCATGCTTAATAGCCATGGATGGAGAAATATGTTTGCCTTTGTAACCCAGGAAAGATTCAGCAGTGGTGTGTTTTTTGTAGGGCATGACCCATAAAATGTTGTACAACTGTTAGTAAATCATTGTTCCCTCTTTTGCACGTCTTGCTGATTCATTGAGGTTTACTTACTATTACTCAGTTGTTAGTTGCATCTATCTTGAGACAAATGCGACGCAGTGCCAGAGGTCAGTGCAACTCACGGAAGCCTTAAATTGGTTTCTTGTTCGAACTCCTAATGACAATGTGAGGTCGTCTTAACGTATTCTGAACCTAGCTAATGAACTCGACCGTGCATTTAGAATGCTAGCTCGTCTTAACGTATTCTGAACCCAGCTAATGAACTCGACCGTGGATTTAGAATGCTAGCTCGTCTTAACGTATTCTGAACCTAGCTAATGAACTCGACCGTGCATTTAGAATGCTAGCTCGTCTTAACGTATTCTGAACCTAGCTAATGAACTCGACCGTGCATTTAGAATGCTAGCTCGTCTTAACGTATTCTGAACCCAGCTAATGAACTCGACCGTGCATTTAGAATGCTAGCTCGTCTTAACGTATTCTGAACCTAGCTAATGAACTCGACCGTGCATTTAGAATGCTAGCTCGTCTTAACGTATTATATACCTAGCAAATGAACTCGACCGTGGGTTTTTTAAAGGTAGGGGTCTGCTGCAGGCAGATATCATTGGCCCAGATACGGTTACCGGAGGATCGTTAATGGATAGGTTGTATTGTCCGCAGCCTCTCCTATATGCTGTATAAATGATACTGATGGTTTGTGGATCAGGTAGTCTTCCAGTACCACACTACAGTGGCATCCTCTCATTCCCGTATAGACTATTCAGATTAATACCATATTCTGTGTTTTATAGACCTGAGTTCTGATAGTAACTGTGTTGTTCTCTCGAGGGTATTTACTAGGGATGTGTCAGACTCAGAATGTCAGTAGAATCAGATTTGTCTGTTCTGTATAGAGATTTGACAAATGTTTTCCATTTTGTTTTTTTTGTTCATAATTGACCTGGATAAGAAAATCCACTGGCATGAGAATCGGTGATGATTTCGGCCACAATAACATTAGCAACGGCAACAGAGTCATGGGAACTTACTTTTTGCGTCTAGAAATGTATAGAAGACAGCCGCATGCAAGATTTGAAATGTGTTCTATTTTAATTGCAGACAATGTCGGGCTCTCCATATAGATATGTCAAAATAATGTGACAGGCTGTATTTTTTTTAAATCAAGCTAACTAAAATTGATATTCACTGTGAAATTAAAAACACTGTGTAAATGACAGCAAACCACATTATATTGTGGCGTTTACGGGCTTCCCGACCGTCTAGCTTAGCTAACTCCAAATAAAACACATAAATCTAATTTAGTGCTAAATGTCGTTTTAATAGAGCTCTGCACTTGCAGGTATTAGGGGGCAGCACCAAACAAGAGGCCAAGCCATGAACTTAGTCGGAAACAACTCTAACTAAACGGAGCATCAAGAGTCTTTGGCCAAAGCTGTCTTTCTTCACCTGCTAAAGTCACACCCTGAAAATCCCTGTGCTGTTGCATTTTACATTGTTTGGGTTGTCCTTTAAAAGTTTGAACAGCTGCCATACTTTTTTTGTTGCAAGCGCTCCAGTTTGCCCTGGTAGAATATAACGTAGAGGCACACATCTACACATATTGTTACTCCAAAAACGATATACAGTACCTGGGACAGCAAGGCTTGACACCTTGGTTTGCATTCAGACACACAGAATACACTTACTAATTATTGGTCAGTATTTGCGGCGGACCAGGACTGAGGTTTTAGCAGCGATTAGGCAAGCTGACAGAGAGGGCGAGAGAGTGTGGGAGTGGGAGAGAGAGAGACAGATACACGCTGCTTAGGTCTTGGTTGTCACGGCAACGATGTGGCACGCCCGGCAGGTGAATACAGCTGGAATTGCTGAGCTCTGTCACTTACTTGTCATGAGTACTGCAACCAGAGATCGCTGCACATTGTCTAACCCAACGTTCAGCTGGGCAAACGCTCGACTTTGATTTGTACATCCAACTAGGTCGACACTCAACATCATTGACCGAGCTCAGAGCACAGTGTCTAATAGGAGATTTAGGTGATTTTCAGTGGAGAGTACTTCCTGCTGAAACACTCAATTACCAGATATATGCAGTAAAGGTCTTTACTGAGAACTTCCTTTACCTGCTGAATGCAGACATGGTCTTGTGATCACTAGGGAAGTAGTTATATTTAGGGCTTTTTACAACTCTGGAAACTGAAAAGTTTGACCTGAAAGATTGGAATCTGTTAACCAGTCATAAACAAGTGATCTACTGCTGCTGTCGCCCTGTCATTTTTCTCCCGTGCATATTATCTTCCGACAACATCCCGTAAACCTCTCAGAAGCCAGTATTGAGACCACTTTTATATGTAATGGTACTGTGATGGATTATAAACCAAGCTTTGAGTTTAACACTGGCGTGTTGTGTAGAAAGATTACCCGTATGTTGTTTTTTGTCTCAGGAAACTAAGATCCAGGATGACTAGACTTTGATGGCTCTGTCCTAAATCTTTTGTGATCTGCTGGATGTGGCGGTTTTCTTATGAAAGTGACAAAAATGCCCCTGCAGGAACGGTGACAGTGGGCGGTAAAATGAGAGTACAGCAGAGCGGTCTTACCGACGCTTAACTGGTAAGGAAGTCCCAATCCATCCGTCCGGCCGTACCCACTCCCCCTTCACCATAACTCTTAGCTCCTGGCCTCAGGCCCCCGGGGTCAGATTTCCAACGATTCACAGATACGAGCGCTCCTTTCACCCTGCAGTCACTGACTCAGTAATACATGCAGCTGGAGAAGATAGACTAGTCTGTTCGAACCGGTGACATTGTTCATTGTAGTCATGGGAGGATGATGATGACGATGATGAGACCTTTATTTTTGCTTATGCTTCTAACCTACGCTCAGTATGTGAACCCCTGACTTGTAATTAAGAGCTGCCAATGCTGAGCGTTTATATTGTAATTCATAATGGCTGACTGTTCATAACTGACGCCCACCACGTCAATTGTGCTGTTTCATACGGGCTTCTTGTGACCAAATGAAAATGCCCTGTGTGTCAAGGAAATGTGAATCTCGAACGTGTACGGGTCCCATTACTTCCGAGCAGATTCTGTTTTTACACGCAGGAACTTTTAACAAGGGACACTGTGTGCTCAGTCAATCGGCAGGTTGTGGCTCCCCTATGCTTAGGTCAGTGTTGTTTAACAACCACTAATAAGACCTGCGTGTGCGTGCGTGTGTGCGTGCGTGTGCGTGTGATTACAAAGCAGATTGGTGGGACTTGAGGCGGACTAACTTATTGAGTTAATCTCGCCGGCAAAGAAACGCCCCTTGAAACCATGTGTAAGCGACATACGACTTAAATCCTTTTACCGTTTAAAGATGCATTCTGGGATTTTGGCCCACTGGATATGAACGTCATGCTGCCGAGTCTGTGAGTTGTGTACGTGCTAATATGTGACCCATGTCATCAAAACCACACATTTTACGTCTACCTGCGGTGTAATAGGTGATAAACTTATGTATTTATGCACCTATAAACAACATATTTCACATCCATATAACACGTCTATTATATATTAAACATCCAGGTATCACATCCAAGTATCCTATTTAGAGTATTAAAAAATTCCCAGTGTCCCTTGATCGAAATCCTTTATTGTATAAACGTTGACCTTATGTGTAATTTTGGCAGGGAGACCGTTCATATGTATTATGGGAGACTGATTCAGACTGGACAGCACACGACAATGGCTGGAATAGAGTGAATGGTATTAAACACACGGCAACCGTTACTATGGGCCTGCCCTCCCCAATTAGGAACGCACCAGCCGTCTGTGGTGAACTGTTAATGTGCCGGCATGAACTATCGAGGCAGATATTAAACTATGTTTGGTTACCATGTTGCTCGCTAAACTACGTTCGCTGTGGGTGGGCATTTGGGAGGCAGAAGGCGTTGCAGATGTAGCGTCAGTGAGCCAACAGAAAGGGGAAGCTTTTGAAATAATTATCCCATCGGATTCAACCCCAAAGGAGCTTTCTGGGTTAGGAGTGTTTGGAGATTGGAGAGCGTGTTTGATTTTATTTCCTGTGGTTGGAGCCTGTGGTTTGTGCTCTCTCCCTCGCTTTCTCTCCTTCTCTCTTTTCTCTCTTCCCTCGATTTGTATTTCATTTCATATCTCTTGCCTTCACTTTCTTTCACTTTCTATCTCCCCCTCCCCCCCCCTCTTCAGAGGGCGCTTTCACTGGTAGTTTACACTTTCCACTTGGTGAGTTAACAAGCAAGGCCGTTGTCCACCAATGGGAGTCCGTCTGCCCTCTGAAGACACGACCCAGATGTCCAAGGTCTTACTAAATCACATCGTTATGCTCACGTTAAGGTCTCTGAGGCAAAGGAACTACTTTGTATGAAGTCTTCCTTGCAAACAAATCTGGATTCAAAAGCCACTCGAAAGCATTTTGATTACTGAGTTGGACTGATATGGCCCGGCTCTACGGACCAACATAATAGCCCCGATATGTTAAACTTGATATCGCCTGGCGGTCCCGCGAGGTCAGAGCGCAAGAGTAAACTATTCTAAAAGATTTCTGAAAAATATTTGAACTGACAGGTCTGCTCTGAACGTCTTGTTAAGTCCTCCGCAAATCTGTGAAACGCCAAAAGCCTGTTGTTCCTCTAAAGCAGAGGTAGCTTTGTGTCGGCTCAGGCTTTTTCTGGTTGGTAGAGCCTTAGGCAGACGCTTCTTTCTGTTCCCAAGCCAACTGATGCAAACTCTGGGACATAATAGCCACTTGTTTGCGACGGATAACATCGTATTTCATCCACTGGTTCATTTGTTGTATCTCGTTGTGCTTCGTGACTGTAATCCAGTTTTTTGTTTTACAGTCGTTCGAAGCAAGTGAACGTCAGAGTCTCTGTGATGTTATTAGCCTGTTGTCAGCGACAACGCTCCCATCTTGCTTGGTCAGCGTCCGTGCGCGTGTGGGCGTGTATATATGCGCAAGCTCGTGCATGTTTGTTAGTGACATAAGTAACTGGAACATTCTAAATGTCTCTCCATGTCCGAGACGGTCCTCCCCGTTCCAATTCTTTTTCTATGTCCAATTTATTCATATCCTCCGATCGTTACTGTCTACAATCTCATGCTCTGTCACCTTCACGGCCGTGAAATATTTGTAAAAAAATAAATAAAATAACAGACGAAGAACGACAATCATCGCTAAGGCAGTATCTTGTCACCTGTGATAATGTGCTGGGTTTTGTCTCTCAACTCCGCACCTGGAGGCTGCTGTTGTTCTGTGCGTGTCCATCTCTCTGTGGCTGTGCGGCTGGCTAGAAGCCTCTCTCATGGGCCCACCGAGCTGAGGAGGAGCATACAGGGAGTTGATCGGACTAATTGCATTCCAGGGAGGCTCATTTAAGGTGCTGTTCCATGGGGTTATTCTGAGCTGTGTACACGGGGCTGGGGTGGGGTGTTAGAGATAGACAGACCCTGGCCTCATGGATGGAGGCTTCATATAGGAAGCATATATCTCAGCTCTCAACCCTCCTCCGCCTAATTACAAACGTCAACGTATGTAGGATCGTCGTTTTTCGAGCACGAGAAAACATCCAAAAAGCAACCAAAGCAGAACAAACAAATGCAGTAGTTTCAATTTCTATGGAAAAAATGCAGTTTGAATAAACAGATGTCATGTCTTGGGATCTAAAAGCTACATTGACTCTTGTTCCTTAGTTGTCCCGCAGTGCCTTGTTTCCACATAGTATATAGTTCAGTACTTGTTGTTAGTATCTGGTTAGGTGGCCAAAATCTGAATGAAGATCGTCGTCACGGGAAGAAGAGGTCACTTAGATTTACATACGTAGGCCGGTACCGTGGAAGCAGCAAAAGGTTAACGAGTGGTGTGAGAAAAACAGAAGGGGTTGAGGTGGGAGGGAAACACGCACTCACACGCACACACACGCACAGGCACAGACACACACACACACACACACACACACACTGTTCCAGTGCCTTAACAACCACTGGAGTTAACCTGGCAGATGTGGGTCATTTTGGGGATGTTTTTTCACTATGGGGGTGGGGGGCATTTGGTGTGCTTCCTTTTTTCATGTGCTTCTCATTTTTGGTTGAGATAGCACAACACATACAGGAAGCAAGTGTAGCAGTCTGTGGTAAAATATGTTTTTTGGAATTGGTACAGTTTTTTACAGTCGTTAAAAAAAACTGCAATAATGGCGTGCAGAAAACATTTAAGGCTTTCAAACTGATTCACTGTTTTAAAAAATTACTCTCTTTACTTTTTTCAAGATTAGATCAAGAAAATCCTAAACATAGCATACGTTACTTCCTCAGTGATTATGGAGACCAAAGTGTCTCAGACTCAGACAGGATAAGGTTTCAAAGACTAAACTTCCACTGCTGTTTTGTTGACTAGCTTATTAGGTTCTAATCTAAGGTCAAATGTGTAGAAGCCTGTCCAGTTTTTACTGTATTGGCATTTACTATCACTTACATGTCTGACAAAACAATTGACAACATCGATTTGTTAAATAATTCAGGAAGTTTGTCAGATTTTAGTCTGATTTATTTAGAAAGTTTGTTACCAGTGATATATTTTGGGCTTTTAGCAGCTCTTTTCTATAAACTTTTTAGCCCTGCAATTTAAGTGAGTGATGTAGAACCACCTTGCAAAGACGCCCTAGAGTCATCTCATGGAAAAGATGTACTGCGTAGTATCCAAGAATAAATGTTAAATATCTGACAGCATGGACATTTGACTGGGAATTGGGGAGTTATTGTGGCAAGCCGGTTACTCAGTCTAGCTCAATGTATTAGCCCTGGTGATACTTAAAGGTAGATCGATACAGAGGGTATTGCCACCGCAAATTTTGACATAGCAAATATGAACGTTTTTTCCCCTCTGTTTTTCAAATGTAATAGCTTGACGATAATAAATGCTCAAAACAACTGAACAGCCATTGTCTTTCTGCATGTGAGGGAGGCCCATTTGACAGGCGCACAGAACAAAACGTCAGCCGTTAGATTCAGGAATAAAACTCTGCAGCTTTTTGATTGGACATTAGAGTAATTAACATAGAGCCAATGGCATGTGGCAGGAGAATGGCACTTCAAAACGTGGTGATCTGCAACTCAGGGAATCATATGAAAAATACCAATAGACTACGTGTTTATATCGAAGCCCTAATAGGTTTAATTGGGAGTATCAAAAACAATAAAGCCATTAACATGGGACAAGGTTGGTAATTATATATTGTGATATTGTCATTGACGTTAACCATGTTGTTTGGATAACACCACAACAATGTTTTTGTGCTAGTTTGCTGCATTTGCACCAAAACTCAAGTGTTTTTCTCAAAACAGAAAACACTACAAAAAATACATTAGCCAGGCACATTTAAAACATATATATATGGCCATCTCCGTCTTCCCTGGTCCCATTTACCAACTCACCTTAATTTTGTGTTATTTTCAAACTAATACTCTGGATAATTCCCAATAGTTTGAATCGTATAAAAACCAATACGGAGTATAAATAGCATTGGGTAAGGAGATGCGATTTCCACGATCACTGTTTGTTGTACAGCTATGCGCTAACCGCTACGATGGGAGATGTCTCTGCCTGGACATGCTAGATAAGACTGGGTCGTTTGGTTAGCGAGCAGGCAAAACCTTTGAATCCCTATCCTATCTGGCTACTTGTGGATTTAATTCATGTCATCCACGTCGGATGTTTGTGGTATTGTCAAACAGATGTATCAATCAGACGAACGACACATTCAGACAGACACGTTCCCGTTAGGTTTATGTGGATTGGGAACCGCTCGGCAAAGAGGCTCTGGAGAAGGGAGCACAGTTCTGATGGCAAGCTGAAAAAACGTTGAGAGGGTTAATTTATTGATCTCCGGTTGGACGTTGGCACATTTTGCTCTGGCTAAGCTCTAGTATTGTTTCGTGTGTAACTGAGTGTTCTTTTTGATCAGAACTGGTATGTTCTCACATGTAAGCGGAGCCTTGTGGTTTTAACACAGTTCAGATCAAAGTGAAAGAGATGGCCCGTGTGGCAACCGGCTTATTAGCATATAGGCCAACTGTAGCTCTGGCTTTGATAAACTGGTTGCATTTGAAATGGACACATTTTTATACACTTTTAATAACAACCGTGTTTTTTTTTTGTTCAAACATGCGTCTACTTGTCTATTCCATCTTGCTATAAAATCTTCACAAATTCCTTAGTTTACATCGTTCCCAAACATTCTACGACAGTACAAACGAGTGAAAAAGAACACATTTATGGTGGTATAATTTATGAAAAAAGGGTTGTACTTTCTTGTTGTTTGCAATAATATATGTAATGTTGTAATGATGCTTTCAGTTTCAATTTGACAGACATGCAGGAAATACAGGTATTACGTGGACTAACCGTGCTTTAGGTAAATGGAGATCTGATTGAATGAACGTCTATTCAGGTCAGGCCATGGAGAACGACGTCATTGAAGTCAATCATGAAAAATAGCTGAAATGTAATTATCGATGAGTTGTATCTATTTAGGACGCAGCGGGTTAAATAAAGTTGGAATCAGAAATTGTATTGGCTCGTGCTACAGCAGTGCAAAGACGTTTCCAGCAAAATAATTGTACCAACGTTTTTTTTGCAACGATAAACTCGAGTGGCACAGGAACAGATCTGTGATTCATGCCGTCCTATAGAGAGCACATTAGACCCGAGACGACAGAGGTTGACGAGTCATCACAATACATTCATCCAAAACAACAGTGCCTCTGCCTGCTTTTCAGATCATTTACATTTGGCTTTGTAGCATGCGTTTCGAATTACGACGTCGCGAATTAGTTTAATGCATTTGTTGCTGGAATATATGTGTTTTATATATGTATCCGATGAATTGATTAATTTGAGTAGTATTCGACGAATGCATTGACTATCACAGTGGTCATTTGATGCAGCCCTGATACCATTATGTAGTTCAATCCAGTGCTTTCTATCAAATCATGTTACGGCTTACAGGCAAGATAATTGACAGACATACAGACAAATGTTTGTTCTTCGTCAGCAACTCAGACGACGACATGGCAGCGTAAAGACGACGCAGATAGAGCCACCAGGGTGGTTAACACCCAGATGCAACGTTACGCCGACTGCACACTGGTTCCGCTACTACACCCTCATGAGGTAAAACACACAGGGAATGTTGATGCTTACAAATAGCCACGGGATTTTTATTTCAGCTGTTCAGAAATAGGTGGCAGAGATACGCAACGTCCATCTACATCCAACATCTACTGACGCAAAGGAGTTTCTGGATTTTGCTAAAGATACATCTTATCTAAATGTCTGAGGACACAAGGATACGCAGCCAACCCACATGGGTTTTTAACGAGCGATCGAACACATTCCCCAAGTTTCCAAAAAAGTGCCTGGCTAAAGCGAAGACTCCTCCCCCTCCCTGCTGAAACGGTGGCTTATCCCGGTTTGCAGGCCGCACTCCCCGAAATGAAACCGCGTTGACCCAAACACCTGTTTGGCCCCCTAACCCCATGACACACAACCCCGGGGATGTGGACCCAGCGGAGTGCTTGTCATTGGGAAGACCCCTCTCACATAAATAGAGTGTACCCCCGCCCTAACCCCCACACCCCCCACTTATCAGAGTGGCTGGGGACAACCAGACAGAGAAACAGAGCGAGAGAGGAGCCCTCCATTGTTTGTCTGGTCTGACAGATTAATGGCAGAGGTCTGGGGCCGTCAGGGGGGGCGGGGTTAGGACGGTATGGGCATAGTTGTTGGGAGTACGGGTGGGGGGTGGGGACAATAGATGCAGTAAGCCCCTCCCACTCTTTCTGTGAGTATGACCCGCTCTGACAGACCCAGAACATGGCCCGGCCAGTCCACAGGGACTCATATGCCACCTTCCATCCAAACATTAAACGTCCCGCACACACACACACACACACACTCAGACAGGACTGTAACTGAAGCTGATAAGTTCGCTCAAACAAAATACTAGCGCAAAGGGAACAGCTATGAAGCAAAGTACGGCCGAGACTAGAAGACAAAAATCACGCTCAAAAAGCCGTTGAATAGATTCCTTCCCATGATGGAAAAATACTAGCTTCCACTAGTCCAGCCGCATTTAAAACACATTATTTATTGTAAACTACAGCCGGGACCTCTTAAGAACTTAAGATAGCAACCAAAAAAAGCAATCCCACAATTCCACAATTAAAATCCCTTTTTTCGCTTCATGTTGCCAACTTGATAACACTTGGACACACAATAGACAGTACCTGTTTTTGTTGTCTTTGCTACAACACTAGATTTACCAAACCGTTACCTGGTTATACGCGAATGCTGATTGAAATTCATGCCAATCAAGAGCCAGCTAGCTAGTTAACATTTAGCCGAGTTGACCTCCCATCTCCCAGGCCCTGGACTCAATAACATATAATTGAATCACTGGCCATTACGGAGGATTAGCTAAAACCACAAGTCCAAAACCATTCATGGATATTTAGGAAATTGCAACTTTTAGCTTGCTAGCCACTCAGGAACAACAACACAACTCAGAAGTTCTATTTTTTTCAATCATTGACATTTTGACTGTGATTTGATTAGTGTGAAGCCGCATCGCAAATGGATTTCCTCGGGAGGTTTGGGGGTTCTACCCACAATTGAGCTCAGCTCAAACCCGGTTGACGAACAATTTTATAGCGTCTTCAGAACAGGATACCAAAAGGGACTTCTCGTCAATCAATCATGTGGCACGGCGGTTGTGCTGTTTTTAGCCAGACAGCGTGAAATACAAAGCCTAGAAATACAGAGGGGAGCTGCTTTGCACCAACGGTTGACATCTTCTCCGGACATGATTCAATTACTTGGGAGAATTACGCAAAATGAATAAAAAAATATAGATTGCTAATACATGCATTAACGTGAACGACAAAAACATACTTCTTCGCATCGTTTAAAAAACTTCCTGACACCAGTAGGTAATTTTTTTATTTAAAAAACAGCCGCGCCACAGCGTATCCCTCCACAGCGTATCCCTCTACAGCGTATCCCTCCGCAGCGTATCCCTCCACAGCGTATCCCTCCGCAGCGTATCCCTCCACAGCGTATCCCTCCACAGCGTATCCCACCACAGCGTACCCCTCCCTGCCACTCATTCGCTGGCTCTTGCCGATGCGAGGTTTACAGCAGGGCTCTTTGTCTGCCAGCCGGCCGGGAGCGGGGAGGCAAAGCACAGTTTGTTCATAATGGATTATTGATTGGTCTGAGAATCCACTGGCTTGGGCATGATGGAGGGAGGGGGTGGGGGTTCTGTCCGCACCATGGCTGTCCCGCCCTGAGCACTGAATGTGTCCACTTCATGAGTCCCCGTCTCTCCGCTGTGTGTGTGTGTTTAAAAAAGAGTTCACTGTGGCTAATGCCCAAAGCACATGTGTGTGTGACTGTGGCTTTCTGTACCAGTTGTTTTGTTGACTCCCTGCTCTCTTTTACTCAGTCTCCTTTATTTCGGTGTTAGTCTCTTTCTTGCGTTCTCTTCTCTCTCTCTCTCTCTCTCTCTCTCTCTCTCTCTCTCTGTCCCATTGCTCTTCCTCTCCCGCTCTTTCTGTATGGAACAGTGTTAAAAGCTAACAGTGGTGTTCTTGGCATTGGAAAATGTGTCTGTGTGGATACATTTGTGAAGCGCCCCTCTGTTTGGAGTTTGATTTAGTTTGTGTGCTTGCGCTCGTGTGAGTGTGTGTGTGTGTGTTTGTGTGTCCGTGAGTGTGTGTGTGTGTGAAGGAGCAGTCCATGGTTGCTTTTCCGTCCCTATATGTTTCTCATAAGTGTAAGGTCCCCGCTGGGCCCCCAGCAGACAGGAGAGCTGTTATAGCCCTGAGCCATTAGCTTTGATGAAGAGGGTGACGGGCGAGCGAAAGGGAGTGTTTTAAACATCGTCGTGCTCCGCCTCTCCCCACGTGACCCCCCTGTTCTGAAGACGTGTCTTTCACCTCTGTCTCCCCGTGCCTGTGGTGATCGAGAGGCCACCCTCCAGCTGACAGTGTCGTCCGTCATGTAACGGCTGAGTCCAGCTACGGGGCCCGCTGCCCGATGGATAAGAATGTTCTGCAAGACCAGCTCCAGATGTCCCCAGAACCTCCCTGAGAACGGAGACGGAAACAGGACGGGATAACTCAGAGCTAGTCCGTCCGCCGCCCGAGTTCAACGTTTCGTGGGGGTTAGGGGGTCTTCGATGCCCCCAGAGTGTCGCGCTGGTCTAAGACACCTCATAGTGGGGCCAAGTCATTGCGGCTAGGAGTTTGAATCCCGATGAGAAAATGTTCTCGTTAATTGAACAGCGTGCTGAAAGGCTTGACCAAATCGGCATCGCAGGGCACGTCTCGATCTTTGACTCTCCCCAATCTGCGGTGGCGGCATTACAACATGGCTATAATCCAAACTGGACTTGACATTGAGAAGAAATTACATGATGGTTGTTGATATTATATACTTTAGCTTAACTCAAGCCTCTGCATTGGGGTTTGGGATAGGATCAATTCAGGAAGCACCTTTAAATTACCATCAGACTTTCAATTTACTCCATTACAAATGTAATTACTAAAACTGACCCCAACTCGGATCTCTACCATGTAAATGTTTGAAGATGGCAGCTAGCAGGATGGAGAGGCAACTGAACATTTGAACTGAGGGTTAGGCTCATCGGGATACAACAAGCTTTTTGGGTCTTGAGTATGTGGGTATGAAGGTGGACGTGTGCGAAAACCAGGTCTTTGACAAGCAACCTGTGGTGGGTGTCGTTTTTGCGTTACTGTAACAATTATCGCTGATCTCCCAGTAATGAATGGTAACATTGTAAACACGCACACACACTCGGAGCCAATTTGTCATTTTTTTCTCATTTGTGTTGAGAGGAGCACAGTGTTTCCCCTGGAGCTAGGCTAATCTCATTACAGTTTCATTTGCACATGTGACCGTCTGGCGGAGGACAGGCTTAAAGCCAGCTGAATACCTCCCCAAGACGCAAACCCCATGTAATGACACATGAGATAATTTTTCTCTGTTTTACGCGCAAATAGGAAGAAATCAAGTTCGGATATAAAGAGGTTAGAGCCCCTAAATAGTGATTGTGAGTGAACGGAGAGACGCGAGAGAGACGCGAGAGAGGCTATTAAGTAACAAGGAATAATAAACTAAACTGTTTAGATTGAGGTGTGTATTTGTCAGTTCCTATTTCTACCAATGCGGATGTGATTTATCAGAGGGTTCGTTCCTGCTCGTTAGCTGTGCTGTCAATCACGTTGTGTTGGAAATCTTTGAGAGAAAAATACCCCACTAAATATGCCATTTAAAAAACCCATGTATTCATGTACTCGTTGGGGATGACTAAAGACATAGTATTCAGGCCAGCCCTAGTGGATATGTGCAGGTATCAGGTATTCACGGGCCCACACCACAGTCACAGCGCATCTTGTTATCACTTGCCGTTGACATGCAGCACAATTCATACGATGTCCGGGTACTTCCTTGTCGCCGTGTTAATTTATAATTATAATCCATTATTCACTGCTGACGACATTCAGTCACACATCTTTTTAGCTGCTGTCAATAACGACTACGCTGTAATCACACTGGCAGTCATCTTAAAATCTATTGAATACTGTTAAAAAATGTATTTTCCTTGGGTAAAGCGGGAACATTAGTCAGTTATTTGGCACTGTGTCCTGTTCTGCACCACAGTTGGCCTTTTGTGGAGCCCACATTCGGAATTATGGAACAAGTGAGATTGAGAAATGAGATAGAGAGTAAAACAACTGACAAAGGACCTATTTTGAAATGTATCTCTCTCTTTGGTGAGTGTCTCTCTCCCTCTCTCTGTCTCTCTCTCTCCCTCTCTCTGTCTCTCTCTCTCTCCCTCTCTCTCTCTCTCTCTCTCTCTCTCCCTATCTTGTCTTCTATTTCTCTCATCCCTTTTTCAGACTCCTCCACATCTGTCTCTTCATCTCGCTCTTTCTCCCTCCCTCCCACTCTCTCCCACATATGTCTCTTCATCTCCCATTTTCTTTCTCCCCCTTTCTCCCACATATGTCTCTTCATCTCCCTTTTTCTCCCTCCCACTCTCTCCCACATATGTCTCTTCATCTCCCTTTTTCTCCCTCCCACTCTCTCCCACATATGTCTCTTCATCTCCCTTTTTCTCCCTCCCACTCTCTCCCACATATGTCTCTTCATCTCCCTTTTTCTCCCTCCCCCTTTCTCCCATATATGTCTCTTCATCTCCCTTTTTCTTTCTCCCACTCTCTCCCACATATGTCTCTTCATCTCCCTTTATCTCCCTCCCACTCTCTCCCACATCTGTCTCTTGCTTTCTCTCTTTTTCAATCCTCTCTCTTTTTCTCTCACTGAACTCGCACTCTCTCTCTCTTTGTCAGTATCTACTCCATTTGGGCGCTGGTGTAGAAGACAAGCAACACGCCACTTCCTGTTGTATGCTAGAGATCCCTGCCATGTGATGGGTGTCGGTTGAAGCAGACCTGGGGAATATGGTGGCTCGGCCCGGGCTTCTGTTGCTGCTCTCCCTAATGTGATCGAGCGCGGCTCTCCGGAGCGATTGTGTGTAAAATGTTGACTCAGCCCGGAGTGGCGTCGGTGACAGCACGGCGCAGAATCGCACACGGCAGCGCGTTCTGTCTGACATTTCAGCAGACAGGCCATATGATATTCGCCCGCACACATACATATGATATCAACCCAAGGCAACACAGGCCCTGGTCTTCTCCACACCGTTTTCCCACCGGTGTTGCGCAGACACAATTCCTGGAGATGTGTGAATGCAAATGTGCAACGGACCAATGTTGGTGAAGTGGCATCGTTTTTGGCTATGCTAACACTGTCTTTTTGTTCTGCTCTCTTTTCTTTTCTCTTTTCATCTCCCTAATATCTTTTCCTACGTTTCCCTCTTATTATTTTTAATTCACCTCTTCTTCTCTCCCCCTCTCCCTCTTAATTAAAAAAAGGATTTTATTGAAATGACTCAAGAACCGCATTGCCCAAAATAACCATGTTTAATAATTGAAAAGACATTGAGAGAAGTTCAAATTAACTTATCTGATCGCTCTCTGTTTCAGGGGGCGAAGACCTGTGTACCTCACGCAGAGAGATAGGACCTGGAATCTGCTGATGTGCTGAAAAACAAAGCCAAAGAAAATTCTGCAAACTCAACGACAGAGGAGATGTAAAGTAGCAATCACTCATATTTACTGTGAAGAGACCTGTGGGCAGAAAAAGACACTCGGAGAATCATACTGTCAGGAGTAAAAAGCCATATATGCATCTGGATATCCTGGTTAGATATACCATGACTGAAATGCATGTGTAATCGTCGTGCACGCTATCTCGCGAAGGCACACACAGCGAGCGGTTCAGTGTTTAACTCGCCTCGGTCATTGTTTGAATGAAGATGAACACATGGCATCAGTCTCAGTCAGAAATGAGCGATTGACGAACGCAGCCTGAACCGCGACGGGTCCCACTCTACATTCAGCGGCGGAGGACCAGGGACTGATATAATCGGGAGTGGTCGATACCCGACGGGACTAAGCAGGAGCTAGATGAGCCAAACGCGATAGCTGGCTCCGGATCCGCTGTTGGTGAGCTAGTGCGAACGGAGTGTCGGCGTACCACCATGAACCCCAGAGAGAGCGGCGGAGGAGTGGAGGCCATGAAGACCCAGACGGGAGGCCCGGAGCTGGGGGAGGAGGGGGACAAGGCCTTGGCCTACGACTGCGGTGTGTGCGGCCGCAGCTTCCCGTTCCAGAGCTCTCTGTCGCAGCATATGAGGAGACACACTGGCGCGCGCCCCTACAAGTGCCCCTACTGCAACCACCGCGCGTCGCAGAAGGGCAACCTCAAGGTCCACATACGGAGTCATAAGCTGGGCACCCTCACTAGCCATCACCCAGAGGTGGAGGGGGATGAAGAGGAGGGTCTGGAGGAGGTAGAGGCAGGGTCGGGGGAAGTCGGAGTGTCAGAGGGCCTGGACGGAGGAACCAGCCCGACGAAGAGCAGCTCGGCGTGCAACAGTGTTGTCGACGGGGCTGCCGCCTCGAGGGACAGCGGCACGGGGAAGGCAGCGGTGCGGGGAGCCAAGAGGGAAAAGTCGATCCCAGAGCTGCGGCCCTACCGCTGCCGCCTGTGCGGTTACGAGACCCAGCGTGAGGACCAGCTCCTCAGTCACATCGAGAAGGTCCACATCACCGCAGACACAGAGGACGAGCCCCCGCCGGAGACTCCCCGGGAGACGGGAACGACGGAGGGGGATGCAGGGAGTCAGGAGACCGACGGGGCCTTCCCATGTGGGACGTGCGGTCAAGCGTTCACCCAGGCCTGGTTCCTCAAATCCCACATGAAGAAACACGCTGGTCTCCTGGAACACTGCTGTCGCGTGTGTGGCCGTCGCTTCAGGGAAGCCTGGTTCCTCAAAAGCCACATGAAGACCCACAGCAGTTCCAAGTCCTCCAGTCGGGCCAAGCACAAGGCTGACTCCCAAGAGTCCCCAGCCACCATCAATGACGTGGCCCAAGACCCAGAGTCCAGCGCGACATCCCCAAACCACTTCCAGCTCTGCTCCAAGTGTGGCAACCTCTTCCATGACCGAGAGAGCCTAAGGGCCCACGAGAGAGTCCACAGCCAGTCAAGACAGCAGCAGAACCAGAAGAGACTCAGTGATGATGCCAACTCTCCCCCTGCCAAGAGACGCCTCCTGGACTACCTCAGCCTCCGTCCTGCTGGTGTAGAGACACGCCAGGAGGAGGTAGGTTTCGGCATGAGGATTCCAGAGCTGGACCCGGTTTGTAGCCACCAGGCCTGGCAGCTAGCCACCCGGGGCCGGGTTCTGGAGCCGATTGAGGCCTATGGCTCGAAGGCTACAGCAGGTGGAGGAGAGGAAGAGTCCCTGGTGGACGGGAACGTTGTCTACGAGAAGGAAAACAGCCGCTACGTCCTAAAGGGGCAGGAGAGGCGCTCTGCGAGGCGTGTCAGCGGTGGCAGCCATCACACTTCTCCCGGGGAGCGCACCCCCGACAGCCTGAGCGACTCAGAGTACCGCCCCTCCTCCCGCCAGGGTCGCCGTTCGTCCTCGTCCCAGCAGAGCAAGTCTACTGAATGCTTTGAGTGCGGGAAGGTGTTCCGCAGCCGCCACCAGATGATTGGCCACCAGCGGGTTCATCAGAGGCGGGACGGAGGCCAGGGATCTGGGTCCAGTGGGGACAACAGGGCCGGGCGAGGGGGAGACCGCTGGGGCTCTACAAGTGACCCGGATTCAGGGCCTCCCAGCAGGCCCAGCACCCCAGGGTACGGGGACTCCCCTCCGGCTTCTACCGTGGAAGAGGAGGCCCCAGAGGTGGCGGCCACCAATGCAGGCCCACTGCCAGGTTAGTGAACACACCTTGGTAGATTAAGTAGTGAGAAGGTTTATAGAAACTGTCCCGAACATGAAGCCAAAGTTCTGACAATAAGCCTTCTTTCAATGTGAACGCAGTTGTAGAATGTTGACAGCGCTTTTTAAAGCTTATTCCTTAATATGCAGAATCTGAATGACAAAAGCCATGAAAAAGAAGAACCAGGTTAAATATACTCCAGCAGCTGATAATGCATAGCAAATCAATTAATTATTTTTAAATGCTTTTTTAAGTAAGCTAATATACATTCTTGTTTCCAGATCATTGACCTGGGAGCATTTAGTGTTACCTGTCTTGCTCAAGGATATCACTTTTTTCTCTTTACTTTTCAGTTTGGTATTTAAAACCAGCAATGTTTGTTTTACTGGCAGTTCGAGCTTAACTACTAGGCTACTGTGCTCTCACTAGCCAACATCTGTTTGTGAGATTCCTATTGTGATTTCTGTTCGTCAGCTAGACCCTCTGAAGTGGGAAAATGTGACACCCTGTGGTAACAGAGGGAACTGCTTCACTTCGGTTTTCTTTATTTACATGAACAACTGGATATATCATGTCTGGTCATTACTCTCATTTGCTTTCCTAGCAACTTTTAAGACACAACAACAACAACAACGAGACGGACAAAAGAATACCGAGATGAAAGTAGACTACTGGTTTGATGAAAGCCTGGGGTTTTCAAAGTTACTTTGTGATGGAAGTAGACATTTTTGGAATGCCAATCTTTCACCCTTTTTGGCCAATAAATATGACAGATTTTTTTTTGCTAGTGATGAACGTGTAAATCTTCCCTTATTTATGATTAAAGATTGCTTGGTATGCATACTGTCAATTCAGCATGTCCAGGTATTTTAGTGGGCGTCTGTGTCAGCAGTAAATATGTCTCTGTTTATCGCGTTTTCATCAATAGTCGAGAATCCGAGCTCTGTTCTCCACTCTCTTCCCTGGTGGTTTAGAATGTCAAAAAAGCTGCTTTTTTTCTGTGTGCTATTTCAGCTCTTCCTGTCTCAGGAAACCCCCTCAACTAGCCCCCCCCCCCCATTATCTGTGTGAATATGTTTTTGCTTTTCTTTTTTATTTCTTTGCTGTGAAAAATCTTCTTGCTTTTCTTCGACTTCCTGCTGTCGAGCTAAGATACGTTGGATATTGCAGAGTAAGAAACTAGAGAACGCGAGAATACGAGAACTTGGTCTTGCCCTGAAAATAAGTGTTGCCCTTAGAAGAAACACTTTTTTTCCAGCCATGTCTGCTGTGAACTTCCTGTTTTGTCATACAATTACCAACTCCTCTCACTAAAGCATACACATGTTCAGTCGTTATGCAAAGAGAGGAACTTGGTTGATCCATTTTGTTGATTATCCTTAAGAACAGATGTAAGTCACTTTCACGTTGGTGGTGGTTCTATGAATTCTTCACGGACGATTCGGATTACATGTATGCGTTTCTGCATGCGCATAACCAGAATGTTTTATTTGTTATGTTCAAGCCTTGCGTGAGAGAGCGAATAGACTTGACTGACAAAATAGTGACAGTGGTATGACTACTAGATGCTTAGATAGCTGGTTGTTAAAGAACCATTTAATAGTCACTGACACACATTATGATATATAATACAGTAGATGGCCATGCCGTTAATGACTAATAGTCTGTTTATGACTGGCTGAACATGGCAGGTGTATGCATGAGATTACAAAACAGTCAAGAGGAAACTATATTCTACATTTTGACCTTCAGAGGGTAATCTGGCACTAGAGATGTGCACTACAGCCCAATCGGCATGTACTGCTGTCAGTACTTTCACAAATCTGTGGCTATGCTACTGAGAGCCGGAGGACATACTAAGGTCACAGTTGTGTGTTACAAGTGAAGAGTTCATCTCCCCCATGGCACTTGATTCATTCAGTTACTAAACAGACAAACGTTCCAAGATCAAAAACTTAAAGGACCCACCTGACTGAGCAACATTTTAAGAAAGCATAATTTCAACTATAAGTGGGGTGTCTCGTTGAACAAGTTCAGGTATTCAGTCTTCGCCTGACGAATTTTTTTAGTTTGAAGCCTATTTGAGGTGAGCCCAAGTCGTGGTGACAGTGGCCGCTTTGGCCCCGTTTCAGACGGACACCAGATGGAGGCTGATGGAGGGTGATGGGGGTGATGGGGGGTGATGGGGGTGAGGGAGGGTGATGGAGGGTCATGGGGGTGATGGAGGCTGATGGAGGGTGATGAAGGTGATGGAGGTGATGGAGGGTGATGGGGGTGATGGGGTGATGGAAGCTGATGGGGGTGATGGAGGCTGATGGGGGTGATGGAGGGTGATGGGGGTGATGGAGGCTGATGAGGGTGATGGAAGCTGATGGGGGTGATGGAGGCTGATGGGGGTGATGGAGGGTGATGGGGGTGATGGGGGTGATGGAGGCTGATGAGGGTGATGGAAGCTGATGGGGGTGATGGAGGCTGATGGGGGTGATGGAGGGTGATGGGGGTGATGGGGGTGATGGAGGCTGATGAGGGTGATGGAGGCTGATGAGGGTGATGGAGGCTGATGAGGGTGATGGAAGCTGATGGGGGTGATGGAAGCTGATGGGGGTGATGGAGGCTGATGGGGGTGATGGAGGGTGATGGGGGTGATGGGGGTGATGGAGGCTGATGGAGGCTGATGAGGGTGATGGAAGCTGATGGGGGTGATGGAGGCTGATGGGGGTGATGGAGGCTGATGGGGGTGATGGAGGGTGATGGGGGGATGGAGGGTGATGGAGGCTGATGAGGGTGATGGAGGCTGATGGGGGTGATGGAGGCTGATGGGGTGTCCTTTGGCGTAGCTCTGACCTCTGCCTTTCACTGGCTGGTTACCTAATCCCAACTGATTCTCTCTGTCCTGCTCCTCACCACTCAGGGATGTATTTGATGTTATTTATAGATAGACTCCTAATGGACACACACACACACACACACACAAACACACACACGCACACACACTCAGGGGACGTGGACTAACACACACACAAACACACACATTTGCTCAGTGTAGGCACATAGGTTCACTCTCCCAGCCTGTCTTAGCTCTCCGACAGCTGAGCCAGTCAAGTTGTTCACGTCACTGATTCAAAGCGTCCCTGCATTGTAGCACGGAAAGAAATGCCCAGAAACAATCCAGTTGACTAAATACCGTAGCTAACGTCTAAGATGTCAAATACAAATATTGAGTCAGTAATAATAAACGGGAGTCGGTAGTTTTGTGAAAACAGTCCGAGTGAGTTGTGCGTTGTACTGTGAGAGGTGTTGGCTGAGGTTTGTTACATAAACTTGATTGGGTGGCTGCAGAGGAGCGGACATTAGGGACCTAAACTCCATTAACAGTAGGTTAGGTAGACCTATTCCATTAACAGTAGGTTAGGTAGGCCTATTCCATTAACAGTAGGTTAGGTAGGCCTATTCCATTAACAGTAGGTTAGGTAGGCCTATTCCATTAACAGTAGGTTAGGTAGGCCTATTCCGTTAACAGTAGATTAGGTAGGCCTATTCCGTTAACACTAGGTTAGGTAGGCCTATTCCATTAACAGTAGATTAGGTAGGCCTATTCCAATAACAGTAGGTTAGGTAGTAGGTAGGCCTATTCCATTAACAGTAGGTTAGGTAGACCTATTCCATTAACAGTAGGTTAGGTAGGCCTATTCCATTAACTAACAGTGGGTTAGGTAGGCCTATTCCATTAACAGTAGGTTAGGTAGGCCTATTCCATTAACAGCAGGGTAGGTAGGCCTACTCCATTAACAGTAGGTTAGGTAGGCATAATCCATTAACAGCAGGGTAGGTAGGCCTACTCCATTAACAGTAGGTTAGGTAGGCCTATTCCATTAACAGCAGGGTAGGTAGGCATAATCCATTAACAGTAGGTTAGGTAGGCCTACTCCATTAACAGTAGGTTAGGTAGGCCTATTCCATTAACAGCAGGGTAGGTAGGCCTACTCCATTAACAGTAGGTTAGGTAGGCCAATTCCATTAACAGCAGGGTAGGTAGGCCTATTCCATTAACACTAGGTTAGGTAGGCCTATTCCAGAGGGCTTGACAATATGCCGCCCACTTCATCAATCCTATAGATGATGCAAAATGCCTTGTTGACCCGTGTTACCTGCAGGTTAAGTAGAATGACGGCAGTCTATACCGGCCCTGTCTCTTCCATCATCCATGCCGAGCTCACCTTACTGGAGGGCCGGCTTACGGCACGGGGAGTCGGGGGGCTGACTTGACACTCTTAAGTTCTGGGTGGGGAGTGAGTGGGGGAGGGGGTGTAAATGGCAGACTTCCTAACCAGTGGTTGTTTATATCTGATGGATATTATCCCCCCTGTGGTTCACCTCTTGGCAGTAGGGGTAGTTATGGCAACTCTATGGGAACCAGAGTACACACACACACACTAGCCTACTGCTCAGGTTGGGTGTTAGACATTGGAGTGTGTGGACAATCGGGAAGCCAAATTATAAGCAGATGGCGGTGGCAGGGTTTAAAAGAGAAGTGGAAACAGTTGTGTTCATGCCTGACTGTCTGTGTGTGTGTGTGTGTTGGTGTGTGTGTGTGTGTGTGTGTGTGTGTCCATCTGTGTCAGTGGCCAAATGTGACCAAGTGTACATCAGAAGGCACTTTGTGGGCCTCAAGAAGTGTTACTGAATGTCTGTGTGTGTGTTCCTGTGATAGAGAGGGTTAAGTAAGGGTGGGATCAATGTTCTCTAACTGTGGGCGGATAGATGTTTGTTTTAATGTTTGTTTGATGGACTGCGTGGGGAAGGTACTAACAGTCGCCTCTGTTCTGAGAATGTTCTGCCTGTTTTTGTTCTCTTTCACCCTCAAAGAACTCGGCACCATCATGTGGCGAACCTTAAGAACTGCATTCTAGGAACCTGTTAGGTCAAAGAGAAAAAAATGAAAAACATTTGCCTGTTAAAAGCATGAGCATGCTGTTCTTCAGGTGTACCAATACGTGTCACATTGGACAAGAGTATTTTACATATTTCCTGGTTACGGATGTCTGCTGTTTGCCCTCATACTACCTAAGACAGCCCTTAGCGACGTGCGTAGCTTCAATGACTGCAAATCATTGTGTTTATAATGTCGAGTTTTTGTATACTACTAAATCGATACCGCCCCCCTGTGGTGGAAAAAAAGCACAACACTCTCTATTATTTTCCCACTATGTTTACTTTTAGAATTAGTGTCCGTTAAACTTGTCAGCTACTGAGTTTAGAGAATTTCAATCTCTAGGCAAGTCCGTGATATTTCTTACAAGTTGTTTACAAGGAATGTTCATATTCGGTTTCTGGAATGTTTTAGAGAAGTAACCAAACCCCTTCCATTCTCTTTTGTCTCCCGCAGATGAAAAACCATACATCTGCAGCCTGTGCGACTTTGTCAGCGCCGAGTCTTCAGCCTTCCTGTCCCACCTCCGTGTCCAGCACACAAGTGACGACAGACCCGCCCCCAGCCCCAGTTGCGAGGTCCCCAGTGGCTTTCCCAAGCTAAAGAAGGCTCTACTCAATGGGCTTCCCCAAACCTCTGCCCCACACTCTTACCTTTCAGCCTGGCCGCCAAGAGAAAAATATCCCCCCGAAAGCAGCTCTCCCAGCGACCCTGAACGCGCGGTCCCTCTGGACTTGTGTGTGAGGGTCGCGGGTCTCAGGGGACCGGCCTCTGCGGCCCCTCAGCAGAAGTCCTTGGCCAGCCACAAGTGCTCCTATTGCTCACATACCACCCGTTACCCGGAGGTGTTGTGGATGCATCAGGCAGTCGCCCACCGCATCAACAGCAGCACCATGGCCCCCAAATGGGCTCTCCTGAGGAACGGCTTGAAGGGGCCCCGCGAGGGCACTTCCTCCAAGAGGCGCACAGGGCCTCCGCCCTCCCTGGACGGGAAGGAGTGTCCCCCGTTGGCCCCTGTGATGCGCACCCCCCGAACGCGGCCCCCAACGTGGAAGAAAGACAGCGAGGACAGGGCAGCTGGTCAACCCAGCACCTCTTCCTCCTCGCGGGCGTCGTCGTCCACGTCGTCTTTGGGCCCGCAGAGCGGTAGGCCTCCGCGTTCTAGTGGTGTCAGGCCGAGAGGTAAAGCAGAGGAGAACCGCGGCCAGGGTTCCCGTGCCAACTCCAGACCCAGGGTGGAGATTTATCAGCGCGGGGGTTCCTCAACCTGCTCCCTGGAAAAGAGCACGGCGGCCGGGGCGCCTAAGCGTTCCTCAGCCCCAAGCCCTGCCGTCGGAGGGACCAGGTATGTGCTGCCTCAGGAGGGCTTGGGCTTCATGTTGGCCAGTAAACACAGCCTTGCCGATTACGGCCAAGCCAAGAACTCTCCGCCGCCAAAGCCAAGAAGCCCCCAGTTCCAGCCTCGCCTCCAGCCGCCGGCCAAATCCGGGGTAGAGCGCTCAGCCCACAGCACCGGCACGTCGGCGGCTCAGGCTCATAGAGTCACCCCCTCGCAGACGTCCAGAGGAACCGGCCAAGAGTCACCCATGTTGTCTACCACTTCATTGGGCCACCGCAACCAGGTGAAACAGCTAGAGGTACGGACCGCCGAGGCCACAGAGGTGCCCATGGACATCATGAGCTTCCTGAAGAACTGCAACACCCAGGATCTGGCCACGCTCTACCACCGCTGGGGGGCCACCAACCCTATGCTGGACCCCACAGGTACGGCGGGACCTCAGCCTCGAGCCTTTTAATGATCGTAGAATAGTCTACACACAGAGCAATTGTGGCACCACAGGAAGCAGGAGAGAAAGAATGATTTGGTAAACAGGGTAATGTCCGCTGTTAGGCTGTGTTGTGTTGAGCGCCAATTCTTCCAGCGCTTTTCACCGCTGCAAAAGGATGCTTACCAGTTAGCCTTTTCTCTTTTAAAGTAATGTCCAGTTTTTACACTGGGACGTTGTGAACAACGTCCCAGTGCCGTGATGGAGCTGAAGGGTAAACATAGAGATGGAGAGTGTGCATGATGACAAACATGCGTTAGTGTGATGTATCTGCCGGGAGAAGTTGAGCAGACTTCCTCTTCGGCTTGTCGATTGACAGCTCATATCACACAAAGGGGCTGAACATCATCACTGTGTGGGCGCTTCCTGTGGGATCCGATTAACACGATGGTCAGAAAACACAGACTCACCTGAGCACATTAGTACACACAAACGAGCACACACACGCACACACACACACACACACGCACAAACGCACACACACACACACACACACGCACGCACACACACACACACACACACACACACACGCGCACACACACACACGCACACACACACACACACACACACACACACACACACAGATGTACACCCGTGGACATACAGTACGGAGGCATACGCGCCCACAACACCTGGAATTAGATGACTGATGGACAGGCTGACCGGCCAATCTGACGGGAGCATGAATAATAATAGTGATATGCATTCAATCTGAGGTGTGTTTGTCTCTGTGTGTGTGTGTGTGTGTGTTTGTCTCTGTGTGTGTGTGTGTGTGTGTGTGTTTGTCTCTGTGTGTGTGTGTGTGTGTGTTTGTCTCTGTGTGTGTGTGTGTGTGTGTGTGTGTTTGTCTCTGTGTGTGTGTGTGTGTGTGTTTGTCTCTGTGTGTGTGTGTGTGAGGTAGCATTATATTTGGAATAAAGGCTGGATCTGGGTCAGTTTGTCTTATGAGAGTGAATGATGAGCCAGTCCCGGTCCCGTGCCAGCTACTGTTTGGGTCAAGACTCCGGTTAATGATAGATACACATGCAGTCCCAGAGACGGAAAAAAGCAAAGATCTACTGAGAATAAAGAGACATACAATTGCTGAGCAAGAATAATCAATCAATTTGTTTTATAAAGCCCTTTTTACAACAAAGTTATCACAAAGTGCTTTTACCTGACAGAGCACGCATCAACAAGTTGATAAACAGCGGCTAGGAAAAACTCCCTGATGGGTTGAATGTAGGAAGAAACCTAGAGAGGAACACAGCTCTGAGGGGTGGCCAGTCCTCTTCTGGCTGTGCTGGGTGAACAAAAAATTATTAAATCATTATGTACATTTTTTTAATGCTGATAGTCTTATAAAATAGTCCAGGTCAAATACAGTCAGAAAGGGATAACTGGGAGGATTGATGGTTTGGCAGATTGGAAGCCGAAACTGTCAGGTAGCATCAGCTGCTCAACCTGCAACATAACCCTGAGGGCCTTAGGAGGGGCCAATAGGCTCACAGAGTGGCCAGTAGGCCACTAGTTCCCTACGTCCCCGGCACAATAGTATAGATTTGTCACGCCTCGTCGGGTGTAGTGTGGATGAAGCCATGTGCAGGAGCCGTATATCCGTTTGGGTCAGGTTTATTTAAAGGACAGCAAACTCAAAACAAACCGTAAACGGCGACAAAAACACGTACTGGTCGAATGAAAGGAAAATGCGCATATAGCGACTTAAAACAAGCACCTTCAAACAACAATTCTAACGTGTTACAAAAACACTCACCTCTACAAACAATGTGACATAGAACAATGCGAAGCAACGAGTGCACTGCTCGCGACCCTCTTATATCCCATTGATATTAAGTGCAAACAGCCGTGAGACAAACGTAAACACGGAAGTGAAACATGGAAGTGCATCACCGAAATATGTCCGTGTAGCAACGCCACCACACCAATCGTGACAGTATCCCCCACTAAAAGGCTAGCTCCCCAGATAGCCGAACGGAAACACAAAACCAAGACAAGGGAGCAACAGGGAGAGAACCCGCAGTCAAACCCAAAAGGGTCAGTCCAGGACCGCAGGTCCAGCCCTGAAAAGGCCTCAGTGGCTGAGAGGCCGCCATCTAGTGCGGCAGAGAGACCGCCATCTAGTGCGGCAGAGAGTCCGCCATCTTGTGCGGCTCAGAGTCTGCCGTCGTGGCGGAGGCCATCGTGGGCGCCGTCGTGGCGGCGGCCATCGGGGGCGCAGTCGTGGCGGCGGCCATCGTGGGCGGTGTCGTGGCGGAGGCCATCGTGAGCGTAGTCGTGGCGGCGGCCATCGTGAGCGTAGTCGTGGCGGCGGCCATCGTGAGCGTAGTCGTGGCGGCGGCCATCGTGAGCGTAGTCGTGGCGGCGGCCATCGTGAGCGTAGTCGTGGCGGCGGCCATCGTGAGCGTAGTCGTGGCGGCGGCCATCGTGAGCGTAGTCGTGGCGGCGGCCATCGTGAGCGTAGTCGTGGCGGCGGCCATCGTGAGCGTAGTCGTGGCGGCGGCCATCGTGAGCGTAGTCGTGGCGGCGGCCATCGTGAGCGTAGTCGTGGCGCGGCCTTCGTGGTCGGCGATGCGGCAGCCATTGTGGGCGGCGATGCGGCAGCCATTGTGGGCGGCGATGCGGCAGCCATTGTGGGCGGCGATGCGGCAGCCATTGTGGGCGGCGATGCGGCAGCCATTGTGGGCGGCGATGCGGCAGCCAGTGTGGGCGGCGATGCGGCAGCCATTGTGGGCGGCGATGCGGCAGCCATTGTGGACACTGGCGTGACGGTGGCAGCCATCTTGGGCGCTGGCGGAACGACGGCAGCCATCTTGGGCGCTGGCGTGACAGCCACAGCCATCTTGAGCGCTGGCGTGACGGCGGGAGCCATCGTGGGCGCTGGCGTGACGGCAACAGCCATCTTGAGCGCCGGCGGGACGACGGCAGCCTTCTTGGGCGCTGGCGGGACGGCGGGAGCCATCGTGGACGCTGGTGTGACGGCGGCAGCCATCTTGAGCGCTGGCGTGACGGCGGGAGCCCTCGTGGGCGCTGGCGTGACGGCAACAGCCATCTTGAGCGCCGGCGGGACGACGGCAGCCATCTTGAGCGCTGGCGTGGCGGCAACAGCCATCTTGAGCGCTGGCGGGACGGCGGGAGCCATCGTGGACGCTGGCGTGACGGCGGCAGCCATCTTGAGCGCTGGCGTGGCGGCAACAGCCATCTTGAACGCTGGCGTGACGGCGGCAGCCCTCTTGGGCGCTGGCGGAACGGCGGGAGCCATCGTGGGCGCTGGCGTGGCGGCAACAGCCATCTTGAACGCTGGCGTGACGGCGGGAGCCCTCGTGGGCGCTGGCGTGACGGCAACAGCCATCTTGAGCGCCGGCGGGACGACGGCAGCCATCTTGAGCGCTGGCGTGGCGGCAACAGCCATCTTGAGCGCTGGCGGAACGGCGGGAGCCATCGTGGACGCTGGCGTGACGGCGGCAGCCATCTTGGGCGCTGGCGGGACGACGACAGCCATCTTGGGCGCTGGCGTGACGGCGGGAGCCATCGTGGGCGCTGGCGTGACGGCAACAGCCATCTTGAGCGCCGGCGGGACGACGGCAGCCATCTTGAGCGCTGGCGTGACGGCGGCAGCCATCTTGGGCGCTGGCGGGACGGCGGGAGCCATCGTGACGCTGGCGTGACGGCGGCAGCCATCTTGAGCGCCGGCGGGACGACGGCAGCCATCTTGAGCGCTGGCGTGACGGCAACAGCCATCTTGAGCGCTGGCGGGACGGCAGGAACCATCGTGGACGCTGGCGTGACGGCGACCATCTCAGGCGCAAGCGTGGTGGCGACCATCTCAGGCGCTGGCTCTTGGAAGTCCAGCCATGTCCTCCACCACGTCCTAATAACAGCCGAGGGCTGATCATCCAACCCCTCCGGGGGTTTTTCTGTCCCTGACGTCGGTGGCCGAAAAGGGTCTTCCCACTGCGGGGTTTGTGGCTGTAGCTCCAGCCATGTCCGCCACCACGTCCTAATAACAGCTGAGGGCTGTTCATCTAACCCCTCCGGGGTTTTCTGTCCCTGACGTCGGCGGCAGAAAAGGGTCTTCCCACGGCGGGGGTAGTGGCTGTAGCTCCAGGGGTTTTCCTCCCCCTGTCTGCAGCCCCGGAGCAGTGGGTGGCCGTTCCTGCAGCACCAGGACCGTGGGTGCTCTCTCCGCGGTCCTCCCGGAACACCTCCTTAGCTCCCCCCCAAAAACCTTCTTGGGACGCCTTCGGGGTGCCCTCTTGCCTTCCTCCGGGAGGGACCGCGGACCCGATGTAATCGGCCCTGATAGCTGCATCGGTGGCTCATACCCGAAGTAAGCACGGAGGCGCCTATACTCCTCTTCGGGCGTCTCCGGCTTACCCCAGTCCCACTGCTCCGTGGTGCGACGGTGAGCTTCATCCTTCGGGGCGCTATAGCTTGCCCCCCCGAGGAATCCACTCACCGTCTGCTGGCTCCGCTGGCTTCTTTGTAGGCTTCGCATTCTGTCACGCCTCGTCGGGTGTAGTGTGGATGAAGCCATGTGCAGGAGCCGTATATCCGTTTGGGTCAGGTTTATTTAAAGGACAGCAAACTCAAAACAAACCGTAAACGGCGACAAAAACACGTACTGGTCGAATGAAAGGAAAATGCGCATATAGCGACTTAAAACAAGCACCTTCAAACAACAATTCTAACGTGTTACAAAAACACTCACCTCTACAAACAATGTGACATAGAACAATGCGAAGCAACGAGTGCACTGCTCGCGACCCTCTTATATCCCATTGATATTAAGTGCAAACAGCCGTGAGACAAACGTAAACACGGAAGTGAAACATGGAAGTGCATCACCGAAATATGTCCGTGTAGCAACGCCACCACACCAATCGTGACAAGATTAGACACCCTAGTTCCCTACGTCCCCGGCACAATAGTATAGATTAGACACCCTAGTTCCCTACGTCCCCGGGACAATAGTATAGCAGCATACATCTTGAAACTGACACACGGGGTCCTGTGAAACTGTGGCCCAACAAGCCGGAAAACATCCAACAACTTTTCCAAGCATCAACCAAGTTCGGGAAATATCAGAACAGACAGAGACTCTATTCGAGGCCGAGAAATGGGATATAGAGCGAGAGACCACAGGACGGAATCATTACCCAGGAGGTGCAGCTGCTTTGGAAACGGTCATTACCAAAACATGCCCGTTTTCCGCCGTATTCTGCCGCGGCTTTTCTAAGGTCAAGTGGGCCTGCTTAACACCCCCGGCTGGCAGGCCTTCGTCCCGCCCGGTGGAAGAAAACAGGCCGGGAGGCAGACGCAGGACACCGCCGTCACCCGTCCAGCCAGATACCGTCACGCTCCGGCCCCTTGAGTCAGATTCTATGAAGTGACCTTTTTCGGATAAAGCCGGGCTTCGTGTGTTTGCGCGCGTCCGCGCCGTGCATTAATGTGTTTAGCCCAGCTCACTTGTCTTTCATTAGCGTCTCTCGGGGGGGCGGGGTCTGAGTCCGGATGGTGTCAGGGGCCGGGCAAGGTTAGATCTGCCAGAGACGCTCTCAGTCACCTGTCACCCGATACGTCCAGCGGGCACCGTAGCTCAGGTAAAAGACAGGCTTGGGAACTCGCCCACTGTGCTCGTAGCCCAAGGTTTTATTTAGGCTTATGGGGGCCGGGGGGGGGGTGCAGGAGGAGGGGTTGTAGAGAGGGTTTAGGGGCAGCGGTGTGCGGGCACAAGCAGCGGACGACGTACCAGGGTCGGTCTCACATCTTACCGCTGTCTCCCTGCATCGTGCATCATCGGTTGACACGGCGATGCTCTTTCATTCCCCCCTCTGCTCACATGCCTAAAACAAACACACGCGCGCGCAGACTTCCTCTCTCTGGCGCTCGAACATACACACACCTGACATGTGACACGCTGGCTGGGCGGCGGAGCGGGCACATCACAGCCGGGGCGTTTTAATTGGCTGTAATTTATGCTGTGGCTGTGTAGCTCCGTGTGTCGGCCTGTCAGTGGCTGAGATAACGGTGTGTGACAGCTGCAGTCCAGCCCCTCAAGCTAGCCTCCATTATGACACATTAGACATACTAATGATGCTTCGCTCTCCCTAGTCTCTCTGCGCTGAACTAGAGATGACGCTTCCTTAGTCCAGACAGACTAGAGATGAAGCTAGCTCTCTACGGGCACAGAGGTAGCTCTCTCTGAACTACTGAACATGAGATGAGGACACATAAGTCAGATGAAGCTGACTGTTTCTATTCTGCTAAACTAGAAAGTCACTATCTTTGCACCACTGTCTTTTAGCTGAAGCTAAAACTCTTTACTCTGTGCTGTAATAAAATAGTTTTTGCTATCCGGATAGTAGGTCGATCGTAATTTGTTGTCAACTTTCAAACAATTGGAAATTTCACAGGTAAAACTATTAATTTATTAACAGGTTGGCTTGCTGTTTGGTTTTCACTTTTCAACAGAGATGGACAATTGGCTGAACCTATTTTTGCTTTACTATGTTGTATTCTGATCTCTGTTTATTTATTTCACCAGGGCCCAATTTTTCAAATGTCCTCTTTGTATCCACCAGGGCTAAATAACTACACTTAAACTGACTAGAACAGGGACTCGAAATGGAAAAGTGTGAATCACTATATACATGTTTGGTGTGGATTTTTCTTTTTTTCCCGGATCCCTGTTTAAATTCACAGTTGCACACTTCCCTTGATAACCCTGTGTCTGCTCCCATATCTGTTCTGTACTGTCCACAGCACTTTGTGTTTTATGGGGATTTGAACCCACGTTAATTTCTTCTGCCTTTTAGGGGTGCTGAGGTCTCGGGTTCGTCATGGAGAATACATCTGCCAAGAATGTGGGGCGAGTTTCAGCCAGTCCAGCCACCTCCGTATACACATGAGATCCCATGCTGGTAAATATGTACTCACACACACATGTACTCACACACATACACAAGCACACACACACACGTACACACACACACACACACGTACACACACACGTACATACACAAGCACACACACACACGTACACACACACACACGTACACACACACGTACATACACACGCACACACACATACACACATGTACTCACACACATACACGTACACACACACACACGTACACACACACACACGTACACACACACACACGTACACACACACGTACATACACACGCACACACACATACACACATGTACTCACACACATACACAAGCACACACATACACGTACACACACACACACGTACACACACACACACGTACACACACACGTACATACACACGCACACACACATACACACATGTACTCACACACATACACAAGCACACACATACACGCACACACACACACACACACACGTACACACACACACACGTACACACACACGTACACACACACGCACACACACATACACACATGTATACACACACACACACATCAGGGATTCAACGATTCTAGATTTCGATGGTATGTTTATAGTTTCGGAAATAATCACGGTTTCACAATTATTATTGTGACGGCATGTTGGGTTCCACTTTTCACACATCCATTGATCGTGTTCCGCGTCTCACATCTCTCTATCCACCATCATCCTCCTCTCCCGTCACGTCCATCGCCGCTGTAATAGTTGTAGACCGCCAGATAAGTGACTTCACTGCGGAGAGTGTGAATGACATGTGGCACGGCCAGTGACTCTTTAAGTGACATGGACCACATAGATGGAGTGACAGCCTCCCCCCAACACACACACACACACTCACACACACAAGCTGTAAACAAACCAACACGCACGACATTCGGTACAAATACACCGAGGCGAAAGGAGAGCTGCAAGAAATGTTATCTAGGGTTTTGTTCATCGTGGACGTCGTCCTCACGCGAAAGGCCAGTCCCCTCAAGGCCCCCATTAGCATGTCTGTGTCATGTTAAATCACTGGCTTCACTTCACCCACGTTTCATCATCTAACAGCCGCGTCCTGCTCGCGCCGTCTCTCTGGTTTGTCGCCGTGGTGGACGGTGGCATCGGCTGGTTGTCATGCCGGCCAGAACAGACACTTGTTATTTTTTTAAACAACTTCCTCACCCTCTGACTCTCCTTCTTCCCCACAGCGGTGTTTGATTATAACGAACACGGTTCCGATCCTCAAACCGCCCCCTCGGAAGCTCCCACACAGGTACGCTGTTCCCGTCTAATCACATTGGGTCGTCAGTTTCCCAGTTTTCCTGTCTGCATGCTCGTATCTGTGCGTGCATGGGTTGATCCATGAGTGTCCACGACTTGTGTAGCGCCAGAGCTCCTGTCCTCATTGGTTTATATTCCCTCTGTACATCCCAATAAGACGTATGGGCTCGTCCTGAATCATCCATTTCCGGACTACACGTGGTCCCTTGTTGTCAACAAGTTACAATGTCCGTCCCCCGATGAAGGATGGGCCCCGGGAACACAAAACATTTCTATTTTCACTCGCCGGGAAGTTTTCAGCGAAAGAGAGAGGGTTGGACGTTGGTAAATCTCGCCTGCTTTGACATTCGTGGGAGAGCCAGGTCCGCAAGCCGCACCTCCGTCTTAACGAATCACCCGTCCGCAGATTTATCGCGACGCCGTGAATGATGGGCACAGAACCGGCGTCAGGGTCCAATTAGATGTAGCGTCGGCGGTGCTTTACGGCGCCGATAACCTTTAGTGTAATTTAGTGCGCCACTCCCAATTGCGGCGCCGGCCGGCCGTCCCCCCTTACCTTCTCTCCGCCCGGCAGGACGACGGGCTCCGCGGAGGTGGCTTGCTTTTCCCGCTCGCAGGCCCCGCCCCCCGCCGACCGATCGCCCGCCGCCGCTTTTAGATTCCGCCGTGATTAATTGTGTCTTTTTCCGTTTTTATTTCCCTACACTGCAATACAGTGATGTATGATAACACGCAGATTTCCACTTCGGGGACGGGGGTCGAGGCGGAGGGAATCATTTGTTTTCCCCCCCGTTTGATATTCTTCCATTCATCAAAATGATAATTAGGTGCAATTAAATGGCAATCTCATCTGTTTTGCTCAGGTGTGCTTCTGCTTGTTTATGTGAAGGCGTCAGAGGCGTTGTAGGTCGCGCTAATTAACTGAGGGAGTGGTACCGGGGGGGGGCGAGCTGATTGAGGTAACGAGCGAGGGCTAGAGGTGAGAAACGAGAGAAAGGGAGAGAGAGAGAGAGGGGAAAAGTAGGACTGGGGCGGCGTCAATGTGCTGTGGCCCTATTACACCCGTCAGCTGTTCACACAGGTTTCAGTTCGGAAGAGCAAAGTTAACTTCAGAAGTCGCTTGCCGTGGTGCTTCATGATTCGGCGCTGAGCGTGCGTGCGTGTGTGTGTGTGTAACCCGCAGTAGCGTTTTCACAGTCATTGCCAGCTGCGGTTTGTGTGTTTTTAAGCTTTGCGTTGGGGTGATGATTTTGCCACCGGTTGACCTCTTTACCCTCATTGTGACCTTTGACCCATGTGTGATCTCTGTGTGTGCCACTGTGTGTTTCCCACAGGGGAGAGACCACTCTGCTTCTGCCTGTCCCAAGCCTCTCAGAAAGGGAACCTAAAGACCCGCGTCCAGAGCATCCAGCATGTGCCCCTTTGACAAAGGCCAGGGAACCTACGACGGACCACCAGGAACGGGCCATGAGGAGGACGCGGACTGATCGTTCCCCACCATCAACCCACCATGACTGGAAACTGCTGAATTACCCACAATGCCGCGCCTGAATTACTTCCATGTTCCAAGCCCTCCCAGAGATGACAGAGAGACCCCAGACCTGTGTAAAAGTGACATGATGGTCAACTCATCCACATTCGGTTGAACAGCCTTTATCGGACTCTATGGCTTTTGGACAAACTATTTCCCCGGATTATTTGAGAAATGTAGTAAAAAACGAGAGTTAATTCGATTTTGCGGAAGGAAAGATCTGCAGGTGTTTTTGTTTGCCCATGGGAGAGGGTGGCACAGCGACATATTTACATCTTTTAATGTCCCCTTTGCTATTTTATTTGCAGTGTGATTGAATAGGGTTCCTGTTTTCCTCAGGGCGCTAATCCCTTAAAGAAACACAACACAACAGAGCAGCCATGTTGACCAGTACATCAACCACTCTGCAGGACACGATCTTTCAATTTACTAAACTGAACCCTGCGATTAATGCAAATGGGACAAACTTGAAACTGTGTGTGTGTGTGTGTGTGTGCACTCAAAGAAAGGATCCCTTAACATTTTTTCAGTGATCCCTGCAACTGAAGCTCCTGACAGACCCTTTTGGTTCCAGGTAGAAGGCCGTGACCGCGCCAACACGCGTGTTCTACCCCGGCCCGAGTAGCCTGAGTGATATGACCAGTTCTCCGCCTGACGCCCAAGTCTGTTTGGCCGGGCCATTAAAAAAAAGAGAGAACGATAGAAGGGGCTAATGGTGTTGGTTAGAACCGGTTCCCCCTTCACTGCTCATTAAAGAGACTGTGCGTTTTTAATGGGTGGGCGTTAACGAGCGTGTGACCCATTCAATTACTGTCCAGTTAATGGGAAGGTGGAGGGGCGGGTCATTTTCCGATTGGTCCGAGCCGAGCACAGTTCTCCGACAACTCCCACACCTCCGACCTCAAATGAGACCCACTCAGACATCCTCCTATCGCGCGGACACTGCGGTTCAAGTTGAGCTCGCTCACTACTCTGTTTGGACGCGAGTGCGTGTACTCGCGACGGCGGATCGTTCGTTTTCTAGGTAGGGTCGAAGCCATGTGAAACCCCTGTGAAATGACATGCCTCTTGTGGATAGCACCAGGCGTTTAGAGAAGTCAGAGTGAGAGAAAGAGAATATACGTCGATCCTGAGCAGGGAGAGACCTGGAGACGTTTTGAGAGGTCAGGCTTTCAGGAATCGCAGACGAGGCGACTGTTTGGTTTCGGGCGCTCGCTGGAGCCATCGCGGTTTTGCGCGTGGGCGGCTTATGGCTTATGTGTTTTTTTTCGCGTGTGTTGTCTCCTTCCTTGATTACCTCTGCATATTAGTCCCTATAGGTGCTTCCTGTACTACCTCTGCAATAATGTTTTTTTATTTTTGGATGGCCTGGTGTGAAGCGAGGTCCTACGACATTCTTGTTTACTGTGTGAATTCTAAAACAGTTTGACCCCTTCATAAAACATCTCCTGGGACGATTGCAAAAATAAGTCTCTCAGTAATTACAACGAAAAACAAGTGTTTCCGAATTGGCAAATCCCGGTGTGTCGTTCCTGTTTCTTTTGGCTTACTTCCGTTTGTTACCTAATAAACACTACCCAGGTAAGGTGATGCTTCGTAAGAAGTAATTGCTGTTTTGGCGCACAGATGTAACAGAGTTCATTCAGGAAAACGGGCACTGGCGTCAGTGTATTTCTGTGAGCGAGGCCACATGTCAATCCTGCCGCACTGTAAATGTTATGACGGAATTCAATAGCCAGAGGTAGAAAGACTGTGAGTAATCACCTGTTTAGAATATCTAGCAAGGTATGGGTGGGGGGGGGCTAAATAAATGAATTTATTGGCATGGTAAATGATATTGTACATAGCGTCTATTTTAAGAGCTCAGTGGTAGTTTTCCATGACGTGTAGATGAAACTATTTCTGTATCAGTTGGATGTTATGGTGGACGGAATATACATACAATCAAGTGAGCTTAAATATCTGAAGCCTCACATGCCGTATGTGTACATTGAGGACGAGCATAGTGGAATACTTGAAACAGATAATATAGCCTACCAAGTAGTGTGCCCTTAATTATTAGTGCCCTTAATACCAATGTTGTACAGAACTCCCTTTAACCTTAACTCTTAAAAATATTAATTTGTACTCCTAAGTGTGACTTAGCTAATATGAACAGACCAAGAAGCAGTGAGATGTGACCTTGTTTCCGAATTCCGAATGTGTGTGTGTGTGTGTGTGGGGGGGTTGGGGGAGTGTGTGTGTGTCTGTGTGTGAGTATGTGTGTGAATGTGTGGGAGTGTGTGTGTCTGTGTGAGTATGTCTGTGTGACTATGTGTGTGAATGTGTAGGAGTGTGTGTGTGTCTGTGTGTGTGTCTGTGTAAGTATGTGTGTGAATGTGTGGGAGTGTGTGTGTGTGTGTGTGTGAATGTGTGAGTCTCAATCCTAGCAAACCCTTTACAGCGTTAGAAACCAAATGACATTACCGGTGCACTTAGTATAATATTACTGCTTTAACTCTTCATCCATTTCAGTCAGGATGGTGTTCACCTGTTGTAATTGATATTATCACATTGTTATAGCTATTGTCAAGTTTTCTTTTATTAAATATTCGTTGCTATGTTTTTTGTTAAACATTTGCTTTGTAATACACGGCTCAGATTTGTTTTCTCATAAAGGGTGAGTTTAGTACATATTTTAAACAATTTTTAGAGCCTTTTTGCTAAATATTAGGATGTGTCCAGTAGTTATGATGCCTCCCTAAAGAACTTGGCGGGTGTGAATCTTTCTCATTGGTTGGGTTTTGAATAATGCTTCTTAAGTTGTGTGTATTCGTTTGTCTGTGTGTCCGTTTGCTTTTGATTTGTAATGAAGTCCATTGTCCTGTCTCTTTAGATGATATTATTGGAAATGTATTTGGTTGATATCTGTATTTATTATAATTTACAATGTTTCAGAGCAGCAAACAGGATTTTATTTCATTAATTGCTGTTATGTTCAACTGTCGCTTTTAAGCCACCACCAACGGGAGAGCGCTACTTTGTCTGAGGCCTTCTCGGTTCTGTCACAGTTTGGTACAACAAAGTTGTCATTACATTCACATAAAAAACACCAATTGACACCTGTTGTTTTACCGGTCCTTTTTTAAATTGTCGCTGAGATTCGCTGGCTCTCGTTAATATGAATGGGAGTGTGCCTCTAGCTATAGCAACCGGACAGTTTGCATGTACTTTTAGAACTTGTAATAACGTGCAGTTTTTCAGTTTGCATATGTAGACAGCATAAACAGGCAGGAAACAAAACGGTCTGGTAAGACCATGCATTTTTGGTTATTATTTGGTTTGACAATTTAACATACATAAGCAATCAACCAATTCAAACTATTATGAAATAGGCAATGATTCCATATGCACAAAAACATCCAAATAATTTTCTTCTTTCTGGAATGGTAACTTAAAAGGCAATGTTCTATTTTTCTTCAAAATCATATCTGCTTTGTTTCTTTGAGAAAAATATTAGAAGTATACGAGCACGCCATTTAGGGACTGCACAAGGAAATAGCTTAATGTGCTCCAGAGGTTTTGTAACTGGAGTATTGTTACACATCCATGTGATCAGCATTACATCAATACACAACTGCACAGTTATAAAAACATTACAAATATAACTTCATTTATGGAAAGATTGTCTTTCTAGCTTCAAATAGAAAATCTGGGTCAAAGACGAATACAGATTTCAAAATTTAAAGTAACTAAAATTGGGTAATAATGGCAATTTAAACACTTTCTATTTTAATGTATTAGAGTATTCTGTATACAACCCAAAAATATGGATTCATCTTCAGAATGCAATTACAATTTATCAGGGTATCGTATGATTTCTCACATGAAAAATGTCATTCCTGGGTAAACGAGATTTGAAAATTATTAAAATGTTAACCATTGTTTGCATATAAAAGTTTATAGATATCCGTAGAGAGCTCAACAAACAAATACTACCTGAAAAACTAAATTGTCATCACAATTAATTTAATCAATTTGGGTATTTATACTAAAATGGATTTATTAGCTGCTGTTGATCACATAATAGTGCATGCCAAAAAGATGGAAAAGTCTTTAATTGCATTACAATAAAGGTAAAGACTGGAATTCATAAATTGATTTACAGAAAAGATGAAACATGATTGTGATAAATTACTTACTTGTTACCTGGAATGACATGTAGTTAGCCAGGAATGACATATTGCATGATTTCAAATAATTATCATTAAAGGCCGTCTCAGGGACATATCTTTTCAACAATCATACATAGTACAAAACAAGAGACAACTGTTGAAGATGTTTTTATTATTTTTGTAATTTTTTTTTAATTTCATGCCTCAATGTAAACAGTGCTATTAATCGCAGCAATGGAACTTAGGATATAATACCAGTTCAAACTTAAATTCAATGGTGTTTCATATTTTTTGTAAAACACTGTGTGAGCTATTATTATTATAATACAATATATATTTATACATATTTTTATACCTATGTATCACAAGTGTGTTAATGAAGGAGGCTTTCTCCTGAGGTTCATTGGGTTCTCTGGGTTGGAGTGGGTGTGGCTGAGGTTCCTTGGGTTCTCAGGGTTGGGGTGGGTGTGGCTGAGGTTCATTTAGCTCTCTGGCTTTGGGTTCAGGTTGGGTATCTTAAAGATTAGATTTATTCATAGAGACTGGAGTGTTGTTCATCATTTCATTGGCCCGTCTCTATTTTTCCCTCTGAATCCGTTTGTTTATCCTCCACTGATGTCTCATCTTCCTTGCTGCAGAAGGGACCATTTTGAGTTTTCATTTGGACTTAGACACAACTAGACACAGCATTAATGAGTATTGGATACAGACTGTAATCACACTGACTCTTTGAAGGGATGGATCACTAACAAACAACATGATTATTCAAATGAATGGCCCAAGAGGGATAAACGTACCAATTTTGGTGCTTGTATCCACATTTGAAATATTATTAGTTATCTGCTTCACAACCATAAGAAACGGCCCCCAGCTAAATCTGACCCGTTGGCGAACTAAAACATCAAGGTCTTTTGAAAATGTGTGTAAACCTACTTTGATGAACCTTTATATATTTACTGATCATATCACTGCACTACTAAATCACAATTCTATGCACTCTTTTGCTCAAGAAACTCAGCCCTGAATGGTCTCTACCCCTCATTAATATTGGGATTCTGGAAAACAGAACTGAACTTGGAGCTAAAATTGTATATAAAATATTAGATAATACCGTTTTTTCTTCAGTATTTGGACAATAACCTCACATAAATATATGATAATGACTTGTGTTGCTTTAATTGAAACATGAATTCAATCAAACATACATAATTATTATTATAATTATTAATATAATATAACAATGTCAACCCAATGCCAAAAAAACTACGAATACTAATCGAAACCTATATTCATTAACATGTCTATTCTGGATAACTGACAAACATGTCTGGGTAACAGAATATCTACGTTATCCAGGGAGGACTTATTGTTACCTAGGAAGGACGTACAAAAAACCATGTCCCTTTATTATCGGGCACTAACTTGACTTACTGTGGAAAACTGTAATTTAACCTTTAACACATCAATATCATATTCCACATTAAATAGGTAGTTTTTAATACATGTTTTTGTGTTGCCCAGAAGGACACAGTTTTTGCAACATCTTAACGGCGCTGGGAGAGACTGCTTGTCACGAATTGACCGGCGTAGTGTGGTGAAAGCCATATTGAAGAGCCGGGTACTCCGTTTTCGAACAGGTTTATTAAGCACTGAACGCAAAACAAACCGATAACGGCGAAAAAGCTAACTGGTTTAAATGAAAGTAAAGTGCGCGTATCGCGTCTTACATAATAACACATTCAAACCCCCAATAGCAATATACGTTGAACAACCACTCACCTCTAATACAACTGTGACGTAGTAACAAACAATGCTAAGCAAGGAGTGACTTGCTAGCGACCCCTTTATATCCCGACATAAAGTGACAGATTACTAACAGCTGTGACCACGTGAAAGAGGAAGTAATCACAGCTAGTGAGAACAAAAACACGGAAGTGGATCACCGAAATGGAAGTGTAGCAACGCCACCACACCAATCGTGACAGTATCCCCCACTAAAAGGCTAGCTCCCCAGATAGCCGAACGAACCAACAAAAACCACAAGGGAGCAACAATACAGGACCCACAGTTAAACCCAATGGGTTAGTCCATCAGGACGGGTCCAGTCCTGAATAGGCCACGGTAGCCGACCGCCATCTCGAGCGGCTGAGAGGCCGCCAGTTTGAGCGGCTCAGGGTGCGTCATGGCGGCGGCCCTCGTGGGCGACGTGGCGGAGGCCATCGTTGGCGACGTGGCGGAGGCCATCGTGGGCGACGTGGCGGAGGCCATCGTGGGCGACGTGGCGGAGGCCATCGTGGGCGACGTGGCGGAGGCCATCGTTGGCGACGTGGCGGCGGCCATCGTGAGCGTAGTCGTGGCGGCGGCCATCGTGAGCGTAGTCGTGGCGGCGGCCATCGTGAGCGTAGTCGTGGCGGCGGCCATCGTGAGCGTAGTCGTGGCGGCGGCCATTGTGAGCGTCGTCGTGGCGGCGGCCATCGTGAGCGTAGTCGTGGCGGCGGCCATCGTGAGCGTAGTCGTGGCGGCGGCCATCGTGAGCGTAGTCGTGGCGGCGGCCATCGTGAGCATAGTCGTGGCGGCGGCCATCGTGAGCGTCGTCGTGGCGGCGGCCATCGTGAGCGTCGTCGTGGCGGCGGCCATCGTGAGCGTGGTCGTGGCGGCGGCCATCGTGAGCGTAGTCGTGGCGGCGGCCATCGTGAGCGTCGTCGTGGCGGCGGCCATCGTGAGCGTAGTCGTGGCGGCGGCCATCGTGAGCGTAGTCGTGGCGGCGGCCATCGTAAGCGTCGTCGTGGCGCGGCCTTCGTGGGCGGCGATGCGGCAGCCATGGTGGGCGGCGATGCGGCAGCCATTGTGGGCGGCGATGCGGCAGCCATTGTGGGCGGCGATGCGGCAGCCATTGTGGACGGCGATGCGGCAGCCATTGTGGGCGGCGATGCGGCAGCCAGTGTGGGCGGCGATGCGGCAGCCATTGTGGGCGGCGATGCAGCAGCCATTGTGGGCGGCGATGCGGCAGCTAATGTGGGCGGTGGCGTGACGGCGGCAGCCATCTTCGGCGCGGGCGTGACGGCGGGAGCCATCGTGGACGCTGGCGAGACGGCGGCAGCCATCTTGGGCGCTGGCGTGACGACAACAGCCATCTTGGGCGCTGGCGTGACGGCGGGGGCCATCGTGGACGCTGGCGTGACGGCGGCAGCCATCTTGGGCGCTGGCGTGGCGACAACAGCCATCTTGGGCGCTGGCGTGACGGCAACAGCCATCTTGGGCGCTGGCGTGACGGCGGGGACCATCGTGGACGCTGGCGTGACGGCGGCAGCCACCTTGGGGGCTGGCGTGACGACGGCAACAGCCATCTTGGACGCTGGCGTGACGGCGGGGACCATCGTGGACACTGGCGTGACGGCAACAGCCATCTTGGGCACAGGCGTAGCTGAGGCCATCTCGGGCACAGGCGTAGCTGAAGCCATCTCGGGCGCAGGCGTGGCGGAGGCGATCTCTGGCGTCAGATCTTGAAAGTCCAGCCATGCCTTCCACCACGCCCTAATGACAGCCGGGGGCTGCTTATGTAACCCCTCCGGGGATTTCTCTGTCCCGGAGGTAGGTGGTCGGAAAGGGTCTTCCCACGGCGGGGGTAGTGGCTGTAGCTCCAGGGCTCTTGCTGGCCCTGGCTGCAGCCCCGGAACAGTGGGCGGTGTCTTCTGCCCGCCCCAGCCGACGTCCGATGTTGCGGGGACTAGTCGACTGAGGACGGGATCCCATAGCAGGGCGTCTTCCAGGGAGTCCTCCTCCACTCGCTCGTAGACTGCCTCCTCATCATCCGAGGAGAGGGAGTCGGACCCCCAATCACCCTGCCAGGTGTAGCGCTGCTCCTGCTGCTCCGGGGGTTGACGGTGAGCTTCATACCTCGGAGCGCTATAGCTTGCCCCTCCGAGGAATCCACTCACCGTCCGGCTCTGCGGGCTTCTTGGGTGGCTTAGCATTCTGTCACGGATGGAGCGGCGTAGTGTGGTGAAAGCCATATTGAAGAGCCGGGTACTCCGTTTTCGAACAGGTTTATTAAGCACTGAACGCAAAACAAACCGATAACGGCGAAAAAGCTAACTGGTTTAAATGAAAGTAAAGTGCGCGTATCGCGTCTTACATAATAACACATTCAAACCCCCAATAGCAATATACGTTGAACAACCACTCACCTCTAATACAACTGTGACGTAGTAACAAACAATGCTAAGCAAGGAGTGACTTGCTAGCGACCCCTTTATATCCCGACATAAAGTGACAGATTACTAACAGCTGTGACCACGTGAAAGAGGAAGTAATCACAGCTAGTGAGAACAAAAACACGGAAGTGGATCACCGAAATGGAAGTGTAGCAACGCCACCACACCAATCGTGACACTGCTGCGTGATGACTGGGCGACCTGTGGGGGCTTTGGGATGGGGGTGAGGCCACCCATGGCAGAGCACCCGCTGCCCATTGAGATGAGTAGTCTCCAAAAGTTTCCAATAACACCAGAGAAAGTGGCCAGATTTGTGGCTAGTCGCTTGTTGTAACATGTGTCGCTTGAGGCGTCTGCACATTCTCAAAATATAGTAGAACAAAAACGCAGTTACAAATGCTTAAAATGCCACGCTGCTCATACTGTCACGAGAGCTACATCTGTGTTTAAGGGGGTGGGGGCTAGCTACATTAGATAAACAATGGCAGAGGAAACAACCATTGATGCTCTGTATCCAGTAATAGATGATACAGTCAACCACACTAATGGCATTAGATGAATCAGTCAACCACACTAATGGTGTTAGATGAATCAGTCAACCACACTAATGGCATTAGATGAATCAGTCAACCACACTAATGGTGTTAGATGAATCAGTCAACCACACTAATGGTGTTAGATGAATCAGTCAACCACACTAATGGCGTTAGATGAATCAGTCAACCACACTAATGGCATTAGATGAATCAGTCAACCACACTAATGGTGTTAGATGAATCAGTCAACCACACTAATGGTATTAGATGAATCAGTCAACCACACTAATGGCGTTAGAGGAATCAGTCAACCACACTAATGGCGTTAGAGGAATCAGTCAACCACACTAATGGTGTTAGATGAATCAGTCAACCACACTAATGGTATTAGATGAATCAGTCAACCACACTAATGGTGTTAGATGAATCAGTCAACCACACTAATGGTGTTAGATGAATCAGTCAACCACACTAATGGTATTAGATGAATCAGTCAACCACACTAATGGCGTTAGATGAATCAGTCAACCACACTAATGGTGTTAGATGATACAGTCAACCACACTAATGGTGTTAGATGAATCAGTCAACCACACTAATGGTGTTAGATGAATCAGTCAACCACACTAATGGTGTTAGATGAATCAGTCAACCACACTAATGGTGTTAGATGAATCAGTCAACCACACTAATGGTATTAGATGAATCAGTCAACCACACTAATGGCGTTAGATGAATCAGTCAACCACACTAATGGTGTTAGATGAATCAGTCAACCACACTAATGGTATTAGATGAATCAGTCAACCACACTAATGGCGTTAGATGAATCAGTCAACCACACTAATGGTGTTAGATGAATCAGTCAACCACACTAATGGTATTAGATGAATCAGTCAACCACACTAATGGTGTTAGATGAATCAGTCAACCACACTAATGGTATTAGATGAATCAGTCAACCACACTAATGGTATTAGATGAATCAGTCAACCACACTAATGGTATTAGATGAATCAGTCAAGCACACTAATGGCGTTAGATGAATCAGTCAACCACACTAATGGTATTAGATGAATCAGTCAACCAAACCATCAGTATTAGATGAATCAGTCAACCACACTAACGGTATTAGATGAATCAGTCAACCAAACCATCAGTATTAGATGAATCAGTCAACCAAACCATCAGTATTAGATGAATCAGTCAACCAAAACATCAGTATTAGATGAATCAGTCAACCAAACCATCAGTATTAGATGAATCAGTCAACCAAACCATCAGTATTAGATGAATCAGTCAACCAAACCATCAGTATTAGATGATACAGTCAACCAAACCATCTGTATTAGATGAATCAGTCAACCAAAACATCAGTATTAGATGAATCAGTCAACCAAAACATCTGTATAAGATCAATCAGCCAACCAGACCATCAGTATTAGGTGAATCAGTCAACCAAACCATCAGTATTAGATGAATCAGTCAACCAAACCATCAGTATTAGATGAATCAGTCAACCAAACCATCAGTATTAGATGATACAGTCAACCAAAACATCTGTATAAGATCAATCAGCCAACCAAACCATCAGTATTAGATGAATCAGTCAACCAAACCATCAGTATTAGATGAATCAGTCAACCAAACCATCAGTATTAGATGAATCAGTCAACCAAACCATCAGTATTAGATGAACCAGTCAACCAAACCATCAGTATTAGGTGAATCAGTCAACCAAACCATCAGTATTAGGTGAATCAGACAACCAAACCATCAGTATTTGATGAATCAGTCAACCAAACCATCAGTATTTGATGAATCAGTCAACCAAACTATCAGTATTAGATGAATCAGTCAACCAAACCATCAGTATTAGATGAATCAGACAACCAAACCATCAGTATTAGATGAATCAGACAACCAAACCATCAGTATTAGGTGAATCAGTCAACCAAACCATCAGTATTTGATGAATCAGACAACCAAACCATCTGTATTAGATGATACAGTCAACCAAACCATCAGTATTTGATGAATCAGTCAACCAAACCATCAGTATTAGATGAATCAGTCAACCAAACCATCAGCATTAGATGAATCAGTCAACCAAAACATCAGTATTAGGTGAATCAGTCAACCAAAACATCAGTATTAGATGAACCAGTCAACCCTCTAGCTAAGCTCCATCCTGTCAGAGTTCTCCATCCCTTCAAACCACACTCCATATGTCATAAAACGAGCAAATTGAAACAGAATAACTGGTGTAGAAGCCTACTGTTTCTTTTTGGGTTATTAATGCAGTATTCACAAGTATTCCTGCAAGCCAGAACAAGACAGCCGAAGCCATCTGAACAAAACTGCCGTTTGCCTAAAAAAACATGTTGGTCAACACTGCCAGATACAGAAGTTCATTTACACTTAAGATGTTATAATAAAACAAAACAATTATCAAAATGTGATTAAAATACACGTTAAAGTACACAATATTTACAAATTCAGAGGAGCACTACATCCGTGCTCTGTTCTGATGCAGCAGCAATCTCCAAAGCTTCTCTTAACGCCACAACTCCACCATCCAGGATCCAGGTTGCATATCCTTCTCCGCCGTTCGTGGCCTGGATTCAAACTCCTGCTTGCGGGGGAGCTCTGGAATTCAACTCTCAGATATACATACATTATTTAGGCGGCTTGAATTCTATTTCTCAAATCGCGTCTGCCTAGTTAGGCCCCATGTCCAGTTCGCGATGATCAGAAATCTACTCCCACCTGCCTGGGTGCAGCGAGAGAAATCACACCGCCCGGGAATCTGCTGATCCGCTCCTCCTGCTTCACCAGTCCCTTTCATGTCCCAGCCTGTGACTGACTGTGTGCTTTGAAAGCTGACTGACTGATGGACCGACTCTGAGCGTTGAGTGACAGGTTCTCCCGGAGAACATGGCACATGACGCTAATGCCAGCCAGGCCCGCGGGCCGCCGGGAAAAGACGCAGAGACAGCCGCTGCCTGTCACTCTCCCGCTCGTCATTCACTGGGAGCGACCGCCCAACATGACGGCCGCGCTGGCTGCACTCGCTGGGAAACCTGTTCCCTGACATCTCTGCTTTCTGTTTCTCTGACGGGGGACAGAGAGGAAAAGGAGAGTGAGAAATTGAGAGCGAGAGAGAGTATTAACCTCCAGGCTGCAGGCTCCATTTGGATGACTGATATGATACGTGTCATCTGAATAGATTTACCAGTTTGAACTTGAACAACCTTGTGAAATTCGGTGCTTCAGTGTAGCCGAACTGCGCGGCGTATTCGTTCCACTTGCGGGTCGGGCTCAGAGCAGGCGATTGGCCTGCAGTTTGTTCTGTTCTGTTGGTGACATTCGTTTATTGTCTCACACGCTCTTGCATGTCCCTCTTAGAAGACACACCCCGCACCTGTTAACTGGTGGGTGCCTGTGCAATAAGTCTGTACAATAAGCCTGTGAAATAAGCCTGTGAAATTAGCCTGTGCAATAAGCCTGTGAAATTAGCCTGTGCAATAAGCCTGTGAAATTAGCCTGTGCAACAAGCCTGTGAAATTAGCCTGTGCAATAAGCCTGTGAAATTAGCCTGTGCAACAAGCCTGTGAAATTAGCCTGTGCAACAAGCCTGTGCAATAAGCCTGTGAAATTAGCCTGTGCCATAAGACGTTCAGGTGGCTTCTCCAAAGGTTTACAATGTGCGATGTCAGCACTTGAATACAAGCTTGGTGTGCAACAGCATGCAGGATGTGCGTTTGTTTTCCTGGGGGAGATTCCTGACTTCGAGTCCATTATGAGCTCCACCTGCACCTCCAACTAAGAACTTAATGTCATGGATAGGGTTGCCAACTGTCCCGAATTAGGCGGAACGTCCCGAATTTTGAGCCTAATTAATCTGTCCCGCACGGGACCTCACTTGTCCCGTTTTTTGACTACTACGCTGATCTAACCACTGATTCAACATCAGCAGTGCTGAATCTGATCACGACGACACTTGAGATTGAGAATGATCACTGACAGGGCGACACCTCACACCTGACCTATCATCATCCAATCACATATCACACAGCCAGCCCCCCTCTCACGCGCATCAGTATACGTTAAGTAAATGCGCCCTTCGCTAAGCCACGCCCGAAAACCGCCAAGGGACAGTCGTGGTTTAGCAACCGTAACTAGGCGCAGGAGGTCTGTCAAGCTTTCGAGCAAGGGAAACATGCCAACGCGTTGTGCTTATGGATTGTGTCAATCTGATACCCGATATCCTAAAAGTTTGGACGGGGAGGTGGAATTTTTTACTTTCCTAAAACCTAAAACCCAAGGGGAAAAATCCCGGGCGTGGACGGAGGCTCACTGACATACTTACTAATACTCGTGAGTACCCCAATCCGATCGCGGCTCTCCCGGTATTAGGTCTAAGGACCGAACATTACGGGACTTGCCGGAGATCTCCAAGGAAAAGGTTGGTATGCGAACTTAATCAGTTCATTAACAGTAGTCATGTGCTCACTATAGGTACACTTTATTTGGGCAGCGATATGTATTACAGAACACACATGCTCTCATGTTTTATACTTTATATTGGTCTCCGCATACGGTTTTTATTTGCTTTTTTAGGGACAACTACCGATGATATGTAAGCAGTTGCCTGGCGCGCTAAAAATATAAGCGGTAGAATGTTAGCATTGTAAAGTGGTCAAGCAAATGGCTTATTCCACAAGATTTGTGGATAAGGTGCTTGATTTACAATTATTAGATTATATTCACTTACCCTGTTGTGCATGAACATAGCAGTTCCTCAATTTGTGTGTTTCCCACTTGATTGGTTAGCGTATGCAGCTGCTGCACTGGGACCTAGGCTTTAGCTTCAATTTTAAAGACGTTATTCTCTAATCGGTTGCATATTATGTCGTGGATATATCCCTAGAATGCATACTTTGTCTTGCCTTTTCAGATATTTCACCTGTTCGCCAAAAATGACTAAATATCTCATTGGGAATGTCTGACACCGGTGCATACACACTGCAATAGACGTGCCAGGCTCGAAAGCTTGACAGGCGTAGCAACAGTAACTAAGGAGGGCGTGGCTTAGCGAAGGGTCAATTCCACACACACATAAAGAACGTTGTTCAGTCGATAATTAATTTGGCATGTGGATAAAACAGCAAATATGTTTAATACTGCAAAAAAGAAAAGACTGTGCAGCTACAATAAAAATTGGGAAGAAAAAAATACATGGATTAAGCCCGTCAGCAGTGACGCAACAAAAGCCTTCTGTACTTTATGTCGCAGGGAATTTTCAGTTGCCCGTGGAGGTGAGAATGACTTGAGTAAACATGCTTCCGCAGAAATGCACAAGAAGGCCACATTAGCTAAAGGTGCAAGCAATATCTGTGTATTCTTCGGGGTAACTACTGTGGAAACTGACAAAATAGCGACAAGTGAAGCCTAAAAATCATACACTGTGGGCTAGTTTCGCACAAAACCAGCCCACCTTTTGTCCCTCATTTCATAGTGACAAAGTTGGCAACCCTAGTCATGGATTCAACCGAACCAGCATCTGTCAAATTCACTATGCTATTACGTAAAACCGACCAATATGACCAGACCGACCAGAAGATATAGAAGGTTTATAGAACGCAAATATCACAAAACGTAATGTGTGCTACTTGAAATACGCTGATAACCGGTTCATTTTTGCAAAGGCACTTCACGGTTATTGTGCACGACACACAGACCCAAGAACAGCCCTTAGCCATGGTATGTTGTCAGTACACTCTATCATATCCCTCACCGGCACTCCCAGACTCCGGATGTATCATCAGGCTTCATAACGGTTTTGGTCCAACTTGAACGTCTCCGCGTTGTGTCTTCAGACTAGCTGTCTCTCCGGAGGCGTCATCCCAAGCCTTCCACTAGAGAGCAGCGTTCTGCTCTAACAGTGTCAAATCTACCGTCTTCAAGGGAGCAGGGGCCACATTGAACGCTGCAGAACGCCGCACTTGTCACGTGTGCGTAGGGGGTCGAGGTAAACTTAAAAACACATAGTCACAGACACATCATACACACACACACACACACACACGCAGAAGAGTAGTGCCTCACTCGGCAACCCAAGCAAAAGGCCAAACACATTTACAGCACTTCAAGTGTCGACGACACCAGAACGCCCTCTCCGGCGTGAAATATGTAAATATTGCACTAATCAAAGGGTTCCGGAAATTGCCAAATGCCACGGAAAAGGTTATGACCCGGAGCCATCGCTAATAGAGAGTGAGGGGGCGCGTGGGGGGGGCGTGGGAGGGGGGAGTCAAGACATGGGGCGCGTGGGGGAGTCGAGGCATGGGGGGCGGGGGGGTCGGAGTGACAGCTACCACAGGCGCTCGTCCCGCCTGAGGAGGACCTTCACATTCTGACCTCGGCCTCCTGTGCCTCCTCGCGCATCCTACACTCCACCAACGCTGACAGTAATGAATAGAAAGGGGCTGTTTATGCATATCAAATGTTATTTACACTCGCAGAGCCAAACCTCCAAGAAGAAAGGAGAAAAAACAGAGGGAAAACGAAAGACAGAGCGAGATGCCAAGGCTCGATCCGTGTGCCGCGCCGAGCAGGACCGCAAGGTGATATGCCAGTCAGTTAAAAGGAAACGTCAAATGTTATTTTTTACTTCGTCACGGACGAATGCTAAGCAGCGAATTAAATACACCCCCGTAGGCCTTACGCGTAAGTCCTTTGTGGAATGACGGTATTGCTAGTTTTACCACAGACCTGGGGCGCAGCTGCAAAGCCGTGCCCCGAAACACTGCAAGGTAGACTATCATTCTGAGACACACATTCCAGTCGTGTAATTTCTCTTAGGCGGGATTATCTATTTCTTACGCTCACATGATTGGCCTTAAACACCCAGGAACCCTAAATCCAAACGGGAAGAGGAGTCTGACTGGAATTATTTAAGGGGAATGACGTTCTGGCGATGACAAGCTAAAAAAAAATAACCTTGAGCTCGCGTACGACGAACAATCGGCCGACAGAGAGCGTTTGTGTTTTTTAACACTGAGTGTCATCATCATCGCTTTACCGCTCCGGCTCATTTTACATCACACCCCTCACGCGAATTAAGTCGGATCTTAAGTATGCAAATGAGAACCTATTCTGTGTACCCCGCTTCACACACGCACACACACACACACACACACACACACGCAAACGCACACACACTCGCACACACACACACGCACACACACACACACACACACACACACATTCTTTGTATGGCTCCCTGGACAGACCCTGACATTTAACATCGCATTCACTAATTTGTGCTTAACCAAAAAGTGATTAGAATTAACATTAATGACATTTCACATGTCTCCCCCTGCACATTAATTTCCCCTTTTTCTGCAGATACTTAACCAGCTAATGCTTGTGGCTTCTTCCTTTTTACAGCTTAAATTTAATGGAACACTTATGGCAGAAATCCTTCAGTCGCTTTTTTCCCGTTCCCACTGCCACCCGGGCTTCTGTCGAGGAATAACCGCTAGAAAGGAGAGAGACTTAAAGCTGGAGATTGTGGATTGTAGTAAACCCCTTTAAGTTGAGAATCTATTCTATCGGTCACAAACTCTTTACCAATTGACATCGCCGGAGATTAAGAGCGGGGGTCAAGCGTTCTCTTGTCTTCTTCCTGGCACGGCTCCAATTTTAGCTCTGCCCCCGCCCGCTTTAAACAAGCGTTGTCCGATACCCTTCATCTTCAAACTCTTAACACGCGGCATGTTAGATTTATAAATTATTACGGCCTCTTCACAATAATGCCGTATGACGCAAGGGATAACTTGAACGCAGTATCGGCCAGACAAATGAAGTGTGGTCCTGCTAATTCTGAGGGTGGCAGAAAATATGACAAAGAGCATGAGCTCCCATCTCCCTCTCTCTGTGTGTGTGTGTGTGTGTGTGCGCGCGCGTGCGTGTGTGCGCGTTTGTGTGCGCGCACGTAAACCAAACGTGCAGATGAACACATCAGGTCTGCCCAGTGACTGAGTGTCAGAGAACGAGACAGCGAGGACGACAGCTGAGCACATCTCCTTTCCTTCCCTCTAATCGCTCTAACTGGTCACTCCCCCCCCTCCCGGGGGCGGGGGAGGGAAGGAGAGGTGATACGGGGGGCGGGGCTTTGCGAGGTGGCGCTCATGGGAGATGGCGGGGGGGCACCGGGGCTGACGGACAGCCCAATCTCCCGCCTGGACAGGCTCAAGAGAGACGTGTCACTCTCCTCAGGCACCCGGGGCTCGCCGCGTCGCTACATCGCTAAATGTGTATTGGCAAACTGTCCGTGCCAATACCATTAGCCGACACACTTAAATCCCCCTGTAATTTTCGACGGGCCCCTCGTTATTGGCACCTCTGACGGTTTAAGAATTTCAGCCCAGGTTCAGGTTTAATGGATGACTGCCTTGAGGTGGATAGCGACCCCCAGTCTCCACCATTATCTGTCTGCACATCCAGAGGACACGCTCCCTGACTGTAACCAGAGTACCTGTAGCTTTTTTCTTTCTTAACTTTTACCCCGTTTGTCTCCACGATGTTGTAATATTGGAGACGAGACTAAGGCCCTGCTTCACTGCAGCGACTGCGAGGGGACTTGGGACAATGTCGAGATACGCTATTCGGTCAAAAGTATGTGGACTCCTGGTCATCCCACCTATAGGAGTCGGACATTCTGTTCCAAAACCATTGCCATAAATATGGAGTTTTGCAGCTAAAACAGACTCAAGTTCCTCCACACCAATTTTGTTGAGCCATGTCTTTATAGATCCCACTTTGTGCCCGGGGACACAGTCATGCTGGAACGGGAAAGGGTTTTCCCCAAATTGTTGCCACAAGTTGGAAGAACCCAATTGTCAAAAATGTCTCATGTAGCATTAAGATGGCCCTTGACCGGATTTAAGGGCCCTAGCCGAAACCCTGAAACACAGTCCATGTACTATGCATTTTGGTAGGTAGCGTTGTCCTGGCATCCGCCACACTTAGATATAGTAAAGCACGATTCATGATTGGTATCGTGCATGTTGACTTGAATCTTGTGTACAGCGGCTCGACCATGGAAACGCACTTCGTGAAACTCCAGGTGCGTTGGTTATTTTTGCTGACTTTGCTTCCATAACCAGTTTGGACCTCTGTGGTGAGTGACGTAATAGATGGCAGGCCCACACTTCCTCCTCCCAAATCTAGAACTTACAGATGACCGGGTTAAATCAAGGAGGGCAGAAATTACCGAACTACCTGGAAAAATTGGCATCCTATGGCAGAGCCATGACTAAAATCGCTGTGCTCTTTAGTACGACCCATTGTATATAGTGTATGTGTCCTCCAAATCACATCGGATTCACACCTGTTTCTTGTTAAGCTAAATGTTGTACTTGAAAGTGTAAGTCGGAAATTAAAAACTAAATCCCTCTCCAACCTTCTATCTCGATTTATCTTATAAAGAGTCGCCACAAGGAGTCGCTAAAGAGCAATGAAGCATGGCTACCATATTTCGCTAACCCTACAAACTGGCCAATTGCTCCAATACGGATGCAGGAATTGAAGCCTTGTCTAGAAATTGCACAGCTATACGCAAAGCAAGGATATCGGCACTATGCCATTTACGGGCAGACATAGTCTGGTTATCAGACCAGATACCAACCATACAGTAGTGTCTGTCATTATACGTTATCCACTTGTCATGAAATATCCTGAGTGGTTACTTGTAGTATAGATCAGGGCCACCGTAATCTATAGTATCTAATCTGTCTTTCTAAACTGAATTTCCCCTGCTATGTAAGGACTACAAAATACCCTCCCCTCCTCGAACTCCCCTCATAGTTACCAGGTAAAGAAAACATGACATCAGTATTTAAACACTCAAAAACACTTGAAAACTTTCTGAATGTCATGTCCTTCAATTCACAACAGCTAATTGGAGAATTGCGGGTGTCACGGTTTTGAAGACATTGAAAACTGAACTCTTTGATTCTTGATTCGTCCTCTCTCACTCGTTCTCTCTTCGTGTTGCGTTCGTATGCCATTACCCGCAGTGCACTGCCTCCTCTGCACCAGGGGAGTAGGCTTTGTCAGGTCTAAGATGAGCACTCCGCGGAGTTAAATATATATATACAAATAAACAGGAGCATTTTCGGTCTATTGTAATTTGTATAGCATTTGACAACCTTCCTGGAAGTGTTCGCCCTGGCAATGCTAAGTACTCTCTGGGAGAGTCAGTCCGGGAGAGGCAGATCTTTTGTTTTTTTAATATATTCCTAGGCTGCTCAGAGGCCTCCAGAACGGCAGAGATTCTGAGACGTTCTACACGCGCATATCTAAAGCCAGGCACTGAAGGAGCGTTGCTAATGGGCCTGCTTTTAATGAGCCCAGGAAAGGGAAGGAGGAGGAAGTGTGACCTGACGAAGGTGAAACTCTCTCGTAATACCCACACACATACTGTACTGTTCAGTGTACTGTTATTGCACATCGCTGTCTGTGAATTATGTTATGTTATTATGTTGGCCTAACTGGTGGGCAATTTAAAAACAAAATGTTCACTGTGTTTTCCCAGCGTTGTGTCAGTGATTGTAAAGTTGCTTGTGAATGCGCATTATGTGAGAAAACAAACATATTTAAAACACGGAAACACATTTAAAAAAAAGAAAGCGTAACTTTCGACACCGTCACAAACCCTAGCTGTGAAGGTGCTGTCATTCGACCAGCACAAAACGGTTCAATTTCTACTTTAGCGACCCCATCAAAGAGACCCCACCACGACAACACCAATTTAATTGAAATTCAAGTTAATTCAAAGACAATAATACATTCTAAATGTTGTGCAGTAAAAATTTCAAGGACTCCACCCAACCCTGATGACAAGCATTTTCCTGGAGTGTGGTCACATTTTCACCCATCCTATCCTAGTCAGAGAGAAGGCGCTGTTCTCTAAATGACCAGGAGATGGCACTCTCTGGTTACGGTGTACGGTACAAAGTGGTAAGACGTGCAATGTGCTGTTTTCACTGGTACTACTCTGTAGTTACAACAGAGGGACTGGAAAAACCCTGCTCGGTTTCCTCTAGTGGGAGATTACTGAGGTCTGTTCAGAAATGTACCACATTACAGCACTTGCAGATCATACATTTATTATGTAGGACCAACCTGATTGTCCGCCATGCCTGAATGAAAGAACTAATTTATTTCATTTCGATCTGCGATATGCCGTATGTTTAGGCAAAAATGTATTGTGTACAGCCACCAGGAATGACTGACACGGAGGATGTAGGATATATTTATTATATCTCTATGAGCGGAGTTCTGAATGGTTTATCTATGCGAATGCACCCTAGAAAAAGACAATTGAAAGCACGCAGACATATTTTAAAAACCTATGTATGTAATGAGATTGGCATTGTTGACAATTGGCTGCATAATAAACATAAAGTTACACACAACAGAACACACGACGGCCGTGAAAATTGTTGAAATTAATCTATAGAAAATATTAGGGGATAGGTACATTAATAATTACTTCGCCTGGAGTCCATATATTTATTCATCAATTTAGGTGGGTTGCCTCTGTTATTGACTAACACATCTTTTCCACATCAGAGAGGTTTGGATTCAATTGAAGCTAATGTACAAATTTGTGTCTTGTCATATGGTGAGTTTAACTGACAAATTATATTATTTATTATTTTATAAGTCTAATGTTTGATTTAGTCAGATTTAGATTTAGAGAGATTCCAGGATTTCTAGACACACAATGCATTCTTTTTTAACATGTTCTTTTATACCGTACTGTATATTTTTAGGCAGAAAAATCTCATTGTTATCACAATAAATAAAAAAGAATAGATACATATTCAAAAGTCTGTAATAATGAACTCATTCGAAAGGAAAATGCTGCCCCTGTCCCAAAATATACAATAATAATATCCTCTGCTGATTGTAGGTTATTATTTTTCATTTTTACAAAGCCTGTTGTATTTGCATATAGGAATAATTGGAATGTCCCCGTTAAGTTGGGTTAATTGCGTATGGACTTTGGATTTGGCAGACAGCAAATTATCATTGACTGAAAAACTATCTGTGGAATTGGCTCGCCTTTCACTGTGTCAAATGTCCACTGTTATGATTGCGCTACATTATCTATTTCTCACATCAGTTAGCAATTGGACGCCCCCCCGTCCCCCAAAAAATTACATTGTTATGATATTATAAGAATACAATCTAAATCCCTAATTTGCGTTACTCATTTTTTTCTCTTTCTTTTTTTCTTTACAATCCACCGATATTGGCTGAAATTCTTCACACTACGTATGACACAAGGTTTTTTTGGTGTGCGATTTCAAACGCTGTCGTACTTATCTCCACAACGGTTTTCAGAATTAGCTTTGAGGCGAGTGTACAGATCTTTTTCCACAGCCTGAGCTAGTCGGTCCCCAATACCACCAGTGCTAAACAGCTCACGTCCTTGCCTTAACACACTGGGTTCAAATACACATCTCTTTCTGTCCAGGCAGACACACACATACACACTCACACACACACACACGCTCACACAGACCAACATGAGATGGTTGAAAATCAATGTGACAGGTTTCAGTCGTTTCTTAGCACACACATCCTCTCACAGACTCTCCTGACATCTGCTCCATTACCTTCCCCCACCGCACACTCCCGCACACGCAGGCCCTCGCATACACACACACACACACACACACACATTCTCCGCCTGGCCGTTCTAAGCCCCTCTGAGCCATTATGAAATGTACTCGGTGCAGGAGAAACCAGATACTGCTCGCTGTGTCACATCGCGTTTGCCGCCGAGCATCAAGGCCCGGGCCTGTTTGACTGCCAGGCATTCTGACAGTGTCAGTCATCTGTACCCGCAAGCTGCGCGACGACACACAGGGAGAGCTGAGAGGAACCATCCGCCGGGTAATGGAAGGACGAGAGGACAACCGTACAGTCCTCTCTGCTGTGAAAGGCTGCGCGGGGGGCACTTTTTAAGGGGGAGGCGGGGCCTTTTGACAGGTGCAGCGATGATTGAAGGGCTTCTTCTGTCAGGCCTGATGGGTAGACCCTCATTTTTATTTCATTGTAAGTTGCTTTATTTTTTTTCTACGCTCAGACGAAGAGAGTGCAATGCTTTGGCCCAGAGGTGTAGGAGGATGAAAGGACACACACACACACACACATACATTTTTGCGCGCACACACACTCAATGTGATGGCTACCTGGTTGGTCAGCCTTTCAGACAGCACTCAACAAGGTGAGGTCCTACGTCGACCTCGAGACATGAGGACAGGAGACCTGGACATCAACACCTCTTGGCTTTTCTCCTCACCTCCTTGTCCCTCCTCACCATTCACCAATCTGCAGCCTCCCTCAGAGGCAGGATAGCCAGCCTCTAAACGCAACGGCCTCAGAGGCAGGACAGCCAGCCTCTAAACGGCCTGACAGGCAGGACAGCCAGCCTCTAAACGGCCTGACAGGCAGGACAGCCAGCCTCTAAACGGCCTCAGAGTCAGGACAGCCAGCCTCTAAACGGCCTCAGAGTCAGGACAGCCAGCCTTCAAACGGCCTCAGAGTCAGGACAGCCAGCCTTCAAACGGCCTCCAGGGGATGAACAGTGGCCAGAAAAAAAACAGTAAAACTGATCCAGAAGAGAACAATTATCCCATGATATTTCTTTCTCCCTTCTCAGGACACTGTACCACAAGACGGGTCCGACCCGAGCGACACTTTCTACCGGTCCACCTGTCAAAGAAGAAAATGTGGATATCTGCAAACGTCCATCTATCCGTTGAAAAAACACACACACACAAAAGCTCTTATAAATGACGAATAAACAAAACCATTTAAGCAAAAAGGGTTCACTTTAACGAAACGCCATTTCCCTTTTGTTAATAATGCCCATTAATCACGGTGGATGTCACTTAATGCAAGGTTAATGAAACACTGTTAATGCCTCTCTAATCTATTCCAAGTCAGAAAGCACTGGTTACTGTAATTCATAACCACCAAACTATTTCCTGGAGAATTCTAAGTGGCTGATTGATGAGCGCGGGACAAGGGGATGTCCATTATTTTTAAGTGGAAACACAAAGTCAGAATGTGGGGGTCAATCTGGGGAGAAGCCAGAAAGCTTTACCTGTCCAAAGCCGTAATGAACAAACGCAAAGATATATGAGAGACACTTTGGAGGGAAAAAATAACATTTGTAGGAAGTAACATTTTCATAATGGATTTATTGTGGCATGAGAATTCATTAACAATTACGGACAGCCTCCTTTTTTGGGAGGCGGAAGGACAGTACGTTCTACAGTGGCAATTACTTAGGTTGCTGCGTATTGCCACTGTAGCGCGGATGACATTTAAAGGCAACATCCAGTTGTGCCGACATCTAAAGCAATAATGCAATCCATGTTACCGTGGTAACACTGCCCGTAAAAAAATGTGATTGGCCAGATGACAAGTACTTATAATCTAACTGCATCGAAGTGCTTAGAAGTGATGCACAAGTAGTGTGTCTTTAGGTTGCATAAACCCGATGACAGTCAAATAAGAAGTAAATCTGCCTGAACGCGTCAGACAAACAGACAACAGGGTTTTCTCAGGGGTTTTCATTCAACAGGGCTTTCAGTACATTAATTGTCACGGTCCAGGGTGTAGAGCAGTTCAGAAAAACAAATGTAGAGCCGGACATTACGTTCGTGGATTTTAATAAAAGTAAACCAGACAAAATATGTAAATACATATAACTAGGAATACATACATATATATATATATATATATATATATATATACACACACATATATATATATATACACACACATATATACATATACACATGAACATAATATATATAATATATATATACACATATACACATGCACATTAAATATATGACAATGGGTCTTTTCTCATAGGGAATGAAGCTCTGTGATCTCACAGGAGTATAAAAACTATACTCTCCTGTGTACTCTTATCTTATGAGCCAGCCTTTGGTCTAGTCTGGGATCAGCAGCTCGGGCAGTCCCCTAATGTTGATTTATAACCGAGTCAGAAGAGTTAAAGGTACTGCGCACCAACTTTAATTTAATTCCCTCTTGGATAAGGAATTATTGTTTAGAGTACATCTCTGAATACAGACTATGGTTCCTAATAAGCATGGAACTAAGTTGGGCTTTGGAACGTTTTGGTACCCAAATTACATAGACATTGTTCATGTTGTAAATGAGCTTTGTCAAGTCAGTTTGTCCGTTTTCAATGGAAAATCTACATAGTCCTGTGTTTTAACGACACGTTGTTAGTTATTTTTTTATATTTCTTTGGTATTTTATAAACTTTATTCTGGCATAGTGAACGTTAGAGGATAGAGGAGAGTGCTTCAAAGGGTGCTGGCCGGAATTGAACTCACACACACAGTTATGTGTGCCCCAGGCCAAATATGTGGTGTTTTCTAATTTAAGTTTTACATTTTACAAGGCAAATTGATCATTAGAAACCCTCCTGTGATTACGTGGGAACAGCTGAAAACGTTTCTACCGATTAGAAAAGCAATTAAACGGGCCTTCTTTAAACTAGCTCTGTATCTGGAGGTTCATCGTTTGTGGGTTCGATTACATGGTAAAAATGGCCTGAAACAACACATTTTCTTTTGAAACTTGTCAGTCTATTCTTGTATTCTATATGCGAAATTGCCAAGTAAGTCAATGTGTCGGACAAAGATGTGTACTACTTCTCCACAGAACAGCGCAAACTGGCTCGAACCAGAATCGAAAGAGTAGGAGGCCCTGCTGCACAGCTGAGAAAGAGGACGAATGCATTTGTGTCTAGTTTGAGAAACAGATGCCTCACAAGTTCTAGACCGGACAGATTCCTTAATTTATACCTGCAAAACACAACTCACTGTCTGCAGTCAAGAATCAACTCCGGGATTTTAGCCTTCTACTGGCATCTAATACCACTCTTCATCTGCAAACCAATCTAGTTCTGCAATGTTTAAAGGGCGTCTTTAACCAACTACTAATTCAAGGATTACCATCTGACTTGAGACAACTTAGTCAGGTGTTTCTTCAGCCATTCCTGAGTGTTTTTAGTAGTTACTCAAACAGCAGCTAGTTAGTTAGATTTCTGTGGAACCATTTGAAGGTATGTTCTCTGCAATGGTAAGCAGTATTCTAAACCTCTTTCTCATACCTAACCTTCAGTTTTTTTTAATGGAAAAACATTCATCCAATGCTTGATATTGTTCCAAATTTTATTCGCTTTTTAGTTTGTGCAGCTTTACCTTACTGAAGCTAATGAGTGCTAAACTCTCTGCTAACCCACTTCTGTAGTAGAATATAATTTCGTATTGACAGATGTTCTACCTTGAATCGTGATTGTACTGTAATATTACAGAATACTCACCTAACAGTAGAGAATAAGTACCAATGGTCATCAAGGCATTTTGTCGAACACAATAAAACTAGCTAATGTCGCACACGGTTGTTGTGATTTTGTATTTAGGGATGCTGGAGAGGCAAAGGGATTGCAGATTCAGCGATGGCAGACAGAAGGAAAATTTTCAATCTGGAGACGTCGTTTGTCCACACCTGATTTCCTTCTGCTCCTGGACATTCAAATAGAGAACGCAGGGAAGGCAAAGTCCAGCTATTTATTGTGCTGTCCGCTTTTGCCAACTTATATCTAATCTGGATATTTTATTTTGACTATTTATGCATTCGATAACAAAAATGTGTATCCACATTGCAGTCTCGTATACATTATTTGCATAAAAACATAATTTGTGTATATATTGGCTAACTTAATTATTTTCACTCATATTTCTGATAACATGAAGGTCACATGTACTGCATTGAGCACACTTTAAAGTGATTGAGGATTTTCTTTCTCTGATGTTCATTAATTGAATTCATAAGAGGTGTCTATTGATTCTAAAGGAGTAGGGGTCAAGTGTCTGATAATTAGGCCAAGCCACAACCCCACTGGTTAGGACAGTCACGTCACCCAAAAATGGTCATTTTTAAAAAATTACCCCCAATAACAGCAGTCACCCTAAATATGATATTAGTAATTGCTTGTTGAATTTTGAGACTGAAACATAAATACCATTTTTTGCCTGCCATTGCACTTCCATTGCAGACCCGTTTTAAGATGATAATATTTTTGATTACCAAGCTATAGCTCTTACCTAGATTCACTGTATTTTCTAAAAAGCAAACACCTATTTTTGTTCGTGAATGCCTTTTTTTGGCAGGT
>CM055763.1:2386763-2449263 GCA_029465975.1 Dallia pectoralis
CAAAATGGGCGTTCAAACGGTTCCTTTTTCAAATCGCTGACACCGTGATCTCGTGAGAGGACTTGTGCGGCTTGCCTTTTTAGAAGAAAAAAACCATTGGGGTCTTTAAAAAGGTTCAGCGAACGTTAAAACACTTTGCTCGTGGCTGCAGAGACTTATTTATTTCGTGAAAGAAAAAATGGAGAAACCGACCGCGGTCACCGTCTTGAGATTTGTTTTTTGGCGCCGTGAGATTCCGAAGTCCGGTGAGGACGCCAGGTCACTGGTGGTGAGGGGAGGGTGGATAGATTCTGGATGATCCTGGACAATTTCCTTGTTGACTGTGTGGACGTCCCTGTGGGAGGGGAAGAGAGGGTTTTGGGCGGGGCGGGGGGACGCTGTAGAGAGGGTTCAAGGGGCACCGTGTCTCTCTCCTACGATAAACATCATGAGGGTTTGATGGCTTTAAAAGGCGCTGAATGACGTCCGCGAGCAGAGGAGCGCTAGTGATTAATCACTGCGGTGATTCTAATGGAAATCAACCCGGGGGGTGCGGGGGTTGAGGGTTCACAACCGTGTGAAACACATCTCGGGCCAAGTACTCCAGGGATCATGGTCGCTCACCAGGGGATTTTAATGTTGTTTAGAAAGACATTCTGTGAGCACAATGGCCTTCTCTGCTAGACTCCTCCCACTGGTCAAATACTCAGGGTCACTTATACATGTCCTCGTTTTCCATGAATATTTGAAACGAGCTTAAAAAGGAAACATTGAAAAATGAATAGGCATTATAGTCGTTGACGACGTCGACGACAACAAATACCCTCGTCAAATGTTTTTGCAATTCCAGCAATCCCAGACTTTTGTCATTCTCGTTGTCAAATTGTTGAGGTTTATCTGAAGAGATTTCACCCCACGCTTCCTGAAGCACCTCCCACAACCTGGGTTGACTTGATGGGCACTTCTAACGTATCAGATGGTCAAGCTGCTCCCACAACAGCTCAATACGTGTTTGTTTGTGTTTCTAAATAAATACCACGAACGCTAACTCTGGCTCTGCACTTGGCTTCATCATGCACTTCGTGACAACAGGGTTGAGATCTGGTGATTATAGACAGAATACCAGCTCAATGCTTCTTCACAAAAATTGTTATTGCATAGTTTGGAGCTGTGCTTTAGTCCCTGTTGTATGAGGAAATTGGCTCCAATCCAGTGCTGTCCACTGGGTATGGCGTGGAGTTGCAAATGGGGTGATAGCCTTCCTTCGTCAAGACCCTTCTAACCCTGTACCCTTCTAACCAAATCTCCCACTTTACTGCCACCAAAAGCACCCCCAGACCATCACATTACCTCCATGCCTGACACATGGCATCAAAGCACTCCGCTTGTCCGTCTTGTCATTTGGGTTGCAACTCACAAATGTTCTCACCTCAAACACGGGGTTGCCTGTCCATTACGCTTCTTTCTAATCTTCTTCTGTCCAGTGTCTGGGCACTTTTCCCCATGCTAATCGATATGATAACCCTAACCCTAACGCCTCTTCACTGTTGAATTTGAGACTGGTGTTTTTTGTATGCTATTTAATAAAGCTGCCAGTTGAGGACTTGTGAGGCGTCTGATTCTTTACCCTGGCCTCCAACTTCTCTTTCTATTCAGATTTTTCTTGGCAATTTTTGCATAATGATGATTAATTTCACAAAACAAGATTAGACTGATATGTTGGTGAAGAAAGTTTATTTGTTTCTGGCCATTTTGAGCCTGTAATCAAACCCATAAATGAAGATGCTCCAAACACCAAACTCGACTTAAGTCTATAAAGGCCGGTTTTATTGGTTTTTGTAAATCAACACAGTATTCACCTGTGCTAACATCTACATCTACAAAAGTCATTTATAACAGTAACATATCTACACCGCATTTCGGATCAATTTCATGTTATTTTAATGGACAAAAAATGTGCCTTTTGTTCGAAAACAAGGATGTCTCCTAGCAACCCCATGCTTTTGAATGGTGATGTTTATTACATTTCTGAATCGATAGCTGGCAGATTAGAGGGACAGGTCTGATCGTTGTGTCGCAGTCCGAGCGTGAGCAGTTGAGTCGGGTTGGCTTGCTAACTAATTGTGTGCCATTCATGGAGCCTTCTTCCTGAGCAAGGTGGTTAACCCAAATTGCTTCTGGGTCGGGGATGGAAATCAGAACATGCTCTTTGTCATGGTTATCGGATGAAAAAAGAAAATAAATTTCAATTTGTGGGTTTGGATTATGGAACAACATGATAAAATAGCACCAGCCACCACATGGAATGTGATGGACGTTTCCGCTAAATCCAAATGTAGTACTACATTAGTGCTACGTTCAGTTTAAATCTAGTACAGTAAGTAGTGTGGAAAAATTGAGACGCGGTACTTTCATCCCAATGTTATGAATTAGCTTATGTGCTATATGTTGCTGTCAGAGGGCAGACAGGCAGTGGGTTGGAGAGAGCAGGTGGGATTAAGCGTTTGGATGGAATGTCTCTCAGATTTCCCTGTGGGGAGGTTCTACCTCGTTTTTGCGATTTACTTCACTATTCTCGTCTAACAAGTCTTTCAAAACGATTTCAATGATGAATATGTGTTTTTTTCTCTATCGACAGAGTGGGACCTCTCTGCGGAATCGTCGGCTATATCTCCGGCTGCCGTTTCCGGAGCGGTGTGGAAATTCAAATTCCTCCTCATAACAATGCCTCCGAAAAATGTACGGCTGACATGGAGAAAGAAATATAACTTGAATAGAATTCAGAGTGTTAGTCAGAGGTTGAGTTTCATGCCCTCCTGAGCCAATAAGTCTATGCCAGCATTAAAAACAAATAGTCAAAAGAGAAATTGGGTTGGAGGGAAATTTGCACGAGTGAAGAATTGATTTTGTCTGGCCCGGGAGAGTATTTCATTCTTGGTCGTGTCGGTAAGAGAGTTAGGAGACATGTTTTAGTAACGAGGAGTGCAAAGATAAATGATATCTTAGAACGGAATCTTTTTTGGTAGTGGGAGGGGCCTGGATGACATAATGCTTTACAGTCACATGTCACCTTCTGGATCAATTCATGACTATTTTAGCGATTTAAAGCCACACGGAGCGACAGGCAACCAATGTTATGGTCGGAATAGTATGGTGGGAACCTCTTTGGGTCTGATCAGGTACTGAGGCAGTTTAAAAAAATTGTGCACATGTAGATTATCATAAACTCCAACACTAATAATTTGCCAACAGGCCTGAAGAAATACACAGCCGACACCAAACAAATTCTATTCCAGAACCCAGCAGAGGATCATGATGACGATGAGGTTTTTCGTATATCAGAAAAAACGGGGAGATGCTAATCACGCCTGTCACTTTAACTATGTCTATGTTAGCACTTGAAATGTGATTTTAACATTCTGAAAACTGATACCTTTCTCACTTTGGCAGTCACAGTTCTCTGGCCACCGCAGCAGCACACCCCGTTTTATTAGGGGCCAACGTGGAGAGGAAAATATGAGTAAGCGAATTTAGGGTGCCTGACTCATCTGCAGTGCTAATTTAGTGTGCGAGCTAAGTGGCTCCGTTTTTTTATGTGAACCATTGTGTTCCTCATTATGCAGCAAACAATCGCTGTTCGGAGGCAAGGAACGACACAATGTGAACAATAGAACAATGAGTGCCTTTTTTCCATGTTGCCGCCTGGAGGGAAAGATCCTTACAAAACAAAAACGGGCCGCTGTAATTGTTTTCTGAGACTGTGATGTAAAGCGTGGCTGAAAAACAGACGAGGCAAGATGCTAGAATGTACAAAAGAACGGCCTGTGCCGGTGAATAGGATACTCTCTGAAAACAGGCTGCTTGAAAACATGTGAGGCCGAACCCGAGTTCCCACACACACACACGCACACACACACACACGCACACACACACACACACACACAGGCTGATAAATGTCCGGACGCTCCCTTACTCCAGCATCCCTCCGACATTCCTGGGGAAAGGTGTGTGTCGACCAGTGATAGGTTTAAAAACATTTGAGGCTGTTTCAACAGAGTTACAGCCAAGTCATTGAGATCTGCCACTGTTCTGGCGAACCTGGGGGAAAGGTGGGGTGTGTGTGCAGGAGTGATGCTACAGTGCGCACACACCTGAGCACACAAACAAACATGCACACACACGTGCAAAAATGTGAAAACACAGCTCACATACAAACCGGAGAAAACATCCCTAGGCCCACGCATGGCGTTGAGAATCAAACCACCATCAAATGTTACTCATCTTGTGTTCTTGTAGGTTCCAACAGTATCTCCAGTCCGGCCCCTGCATCCAACCAGATTTCTCTTTTCCATTCTGTCTGTGTTTTGCAAACACCCAGGACTCGAACAAGTCTTGCTCCTCGGGCAAAAAGCAAAAAGATCGTACAGCATCTCAGTCATTTACGTAATGGACACTGCAATAGAAACACGTTTTTATTGTCACACGTGAACACTGTAAATGTTCTAAGAACTTTTTGATGTCCTTTAGATAAGTGGATATCGACGGCGTCTCCGGGGACCCCGGGCGTTCCACATCTTAGCTGTAGCCCCGATCCAGCGTAGCAGAGTCGCTAATCAAGGGCGTGGGTATTTGTAGACACGTTGACTCAGGTGTGCTACCTCAGGTGTAGTTCCGATGCTGAGACCGCCAGGGGATCATAGAGGAGTGAGTTGAGAATCACCGCTTGACGTGACAGACGATCACGGTGTTGCGAGAGGGCAACAAAGGCTGTCACGTCTTGTTGGAACCGACAGAAGTTCTACTGTGGTACAAGTCACAGAACTTGTTAATGATCGTTACGGGAGTAATGTGTCAAAACTAGAGACGGGGATCGTTCATTTTTATTGATATTTATACCATTTTCGAGATAGCGTAACGATCAGAGTCTTTATTGATACCACTATCGATTCTTTTCTATTATTTTGGGAATATACTAGAGTAGATTTTATGGAGTCTTTGACTGTTTGATTTCTGATTTCAGCATACTAAAATTTTAACTAACAACAACAAAGAAAATAAATAGCATACATAAATGAAAGAAAAAAGTGGCTTTACACAACTGAAAGAAAAAACTATTGACAGCTCTTCTAAACAGCGGTAAAGATGGGCACTGAAGATGGGCACTGAAATTGCTTATTATTGTCAACGATGGAGACATGTTACGTTAAGTTTAATTTAGTGGAGGAAGACCCGGGTCCGTGTAACCCTATAGTCAAACGTAATATTGCATTAAACACAATAATGGAGAACCAGCAGTTTAAGCAGGCAGGGTTTCCAAATGAGTAGCATTTATTTAGTCTATTGAATTGCAACGAGCTAGCTAGCTTTAACGTTAGCAGTGGCCGGAGTTCTCGAAGACTGTTGAAGGTACTGCTTTTTCCTTTAACTGACTTGCAAAGTTGAGATGTTTTATCATTGATGTTGTGTTCCCCCATTGTATGAAATTAACTTGGAACATATTACATTCGTCCTTATCTTTGGCTTTAGTAAATTGTAGCCAAGCCTTTGACCGCTTAGCACATTCAGTCATCCTAGAAAAGAAGCAAATGAGGGCGTGAGGCAATTTAATTATTTTTTAATTTTTATGGTGGTTGGCTGGCAGTTCAATGAAATTCAATATCTCTATTAGACAATAGACATTTGTTTGTGCACCAGTGATTAGATTTAAATTACATGGCTCCTGTTTCTCTAGACATAAAGTTACCTTATAAGATGCCCTAGTGTCATCGATAAACTTTGTCTCTGGGCAGTGTGATGCTCTGGGCAGTGTGATGCTCTGGGCAGTGTGATGCTCTGGGCAGTGTGATGCTCTGGGCAGTGTGATGCTCTGGGCAGTGTGATGCTCTGGGCAGTGTGATGCTCTGGGCAGTGTGATGCTCTGGGCAGTGTGATGCTCTGGGCAGTGTTCAGTAGGTAAACTCTGGGTCCGGGCATTAATTTAAATGTCAGTTTGACATGTACCAGCTACCTAAACATTGTTGAAGATCAGGAACACCCATCCCTTCATGACAATGGTTTTCCCTGATGGCAGTGGCCCCTTTCAGTAGGATAATGCGCTCTGCTACAATGCACATGTTATTCGGGAATGGTTTGAGGTACAAGGTGCTGCCCCGGGCTCCAAAATCCCATGATCTCAATCTAATTGAGCATCTGAGCTGAACCAACCAAGTCAAATCGTTGAAGGATCTGGTGCTAATATTTGATCCACAGGACACCTCCACGGTTCTTCTAGAGTCCATGCATTGGTGCCAGATACCACAGGACATCTCCAGGGTTCTTCTAGAGTCCATGCTTTGGTGCCAGATACCACAGGACACCTCCAGGGGTCTTCTAGAGTCCATGCCTTGGTGCCAGATACCACAGGACATCTCCAGGGGTCTTATAGAGTCCATGCTTTGGTGTCAGATACCACAGGACACCTCCAGGGTTCTTCTAGTGGCAATGCATTGGCGCCAGATACCACAGGACATCTCCAGGGTTCTTCTAGAGTCCATACCTTGGTGCCAGATACCACAGGACACCTCCAGGGTTCTTCTAGAGTGCATACCATGGTGCCAGATACCACAGGACATCTCCAGGGTTCTTCTAGTGACCATGCATTGGCGCCAGATACCACAGGACATCTCCAGGGGTCTTCTATACCTTGGCGGGTTTCCACTGTTTTGGAGGCACATGGAGGACCAACAGCATACTTTGTTAGGCATCATATGTTTGTATTTGCCTCACTGCTTTCTGTCTGCAAAGATGCCTGAAAGAAACGTTATATTAGGATGGTCTCAGCTGGATGAATACAGCGTACAAACTGCTGAGGAAGGTGGGTTGGCTGAGACCGGAGAAGCAGCTGTTCTTCTTGTGGCTGGAGTGGGTTGATTTGAGTGGCCTTGTTCTTTTCCGTTGCTCTGTCATCCAAGCTTGTAGGTGTTCCTAACATCCGGGGATGTGCCTGTTCGAAAAGCTTCTGTTCCGTAATCCCATCTAACGGTCGCAAGCGTAGTTTTCAGCCAGATGCTTTTCAAGCCTGCTGAGTACAGGGGCTACACAGATACACACAAACCAATACAAGCACACACACACACAAACACACAAACAAATGCATTCAAATAATACCACAGCATCCATTGGTTGTCATCTTAGACAGCACAGCACAGTTCCAATCTACATCACATATTAACACCATATAAACTTCTGGTTTCCCTATCAGGGCCTTGTTTTACATTCAAATTGAACATTTTAGTGATTTAGTGAACACTCTTATCCAGTGAATACATACGTTATTGATTTTATACATAGAGGACTTTCAGTACTTTGCATTTTTAAGTCCCGAGTTCCTTTTTCCTTCCTATTTGAAGCCAATTTAACACGGAATAACGGCAGACATGAATCTATGTTGTTCTGCCCTAAACACATGCTGGTCGTCCATAAATCACACGGACCACCATTTTTGTTCTAGCAGGCCTGGTAGTAATTCTGTTGTCTGGCGTCGTGTTTTGTCTCCGGGCCCTCTCTCGTTCCTCTCTCGTTCCTCTCTCGTTCCTCTCTCGTTCCTCTCTCGTTCCTCTCTCGTTCCTCTCTCGTTCCTCTCTTCTCTCCTCTGACACGCTCCCGTGACTCCAGACGCTACACAATAGGTTGATGAATATTTGTGTCTCATCCGGTGTTAAGATTGCATTAATCACGCAAAGGACTCTGGAGAAGCGGCGTTACCAGGCTCTACCCAGCATGCCTTGCCCTAAACTCTGGAGATACATTGTTCTCATATAATACTCTGTTATTGTCCGGAACCTTCTCTTCCTCAATCCCTTCAGTCTTCTATCTGTCTTTCTCTGTCGTGGCGTGAAGAAGCAACATGTGGTGAGGTATATTTCGATTAGATCATCACCCCCGTTTAGAGATGCTTTCTCCTGTGTGAAGGCTGCTTACTGAGTGTGGGAGCAGTGGCGGAAAACCTGTTGAAATTTCCAAAAAGGTATGTTTACTCTTCTACAACATGCAATTAATATGAAAAAACTGATGTTTTTTACCTTGTATGCAAGACAAAGAACACTGTATTTTCAGCATTGATGTGGTTGATATTTGGGTCAAACGTCTAGATTGATTATAACTTTTATTAGTTGACTGCTAGGCTACCATGCCCAATGTGTGTGTGTGTGTGTGTGTGTGTGTGTGTGTGTGTGTGTGTGTGTGTGTGTGTGTGTGTGAGGCGTGTGTGTGTGTTTTTTTTGTCAAATACAATAATAACGGACGTAGCTATTGTCAAAATTACAGTAAAACTTACAAAATATGCTATCAGATTGTTTTGAGTGCTATTAATCACCACTAGCATATTTGCAGTGGGCATTTGACTATATATTTTGGCCCAAAATGCAAGTGAAGCACTGGCATTGCAATGTGTGACCACAAAGCTGGCAAAATACACATAACCGACTACGCAAAGCATGGCAGGTGTTCATTTTAGACCCTGGAAATTCGACCAGTAAAACAACTGGCTTTCACGTGTTTGTCTACAAATGGCATAGTGAGCGATTTACATGTGGTCTCTCTAGGCTAAGCTAGAAGCAGGCAGTCATGGAGTCAGAAGATGCCTCGGTCTTTACAATACTAAGTGAAGTATTCGTTTCACACTTAGCCAGCACATTTACTGTAAAACACAAGCCTGTATAGCTAGCAGGATTGCCCTTTGCTGAGGTAAATTGTTTACTGATGCTGCAGAAGGTTATTTAAGGTTGACCTACCTTGCAAGCGGTCCTAGCTTGCTAGCAAAAGTTACTATTATAGGTTGCTACAGCAATAAAAAACAAATCAAATCATCATTATTTTATTGTAGATGTTCTTCTTAATCACCTAGATATCTCCATTGGTGTGGATTTCTTTTTCCCACTCACATCTAAACTCAGACCCAATGCACGCCTGTTCATTATCCATCACAATAATTGTCCAGCCAAACATGACAAAATCTGTAGGCCAATAACAAAAAAGTGGATAACTACCCATATCACCAGATAAAAAAATGTAAATACATGGAAAAATGAGATTTTATAATTTATGCTTGTCAACAAACCTGGGTGCAGGAAATGAAATCTGCAAAAACCGACGAGAGGGTTGCCCTTGATGTGAGGTGTAGCTACGGCCCAGCCAGAATGAGAAGGGAGGAAAAACAAACGGAAGGAGCACAAGGACACCTGGGTCACCGGGGCCTCGTTCGCAAACCACCTGGCCTTGATAGGATTCACCAGCTGCCAAAGCCCGGACCCAGCCGTTCACGCTTTTAACTCTCTATCTCTCTCTCACGGCCTTTATCTTCCTCACACTTTCTCCCTGTCAGTGAATTTCGCCTCTCTTTCACCATCTGTGTTTGTAACCTTCCGCCGCGTCCTGTCAGTAGCCCACCGCGCTGATGGATCGACGCGTGTCGGCTTACTGAAGAACCTATTTGGACTGCCGTGTCAGGCCGTCTCTGTCAAACGGCGCGCGGGTATATTCTCCGGCCGCGCTTCATTACTCTGGAATGGCGTACATGAAATGTTCGACCTCTCTGTCTTCCCCTCAGACTCGCCTGACTCACTCCTCCCCCCCCGGAACGTTTAGCTGCTGCCGTTTCACAGCGGCTAAACATGTGAGCTTTCCGGGTGATGCCGTCGCCGAGCGGCTGAGCGTCGCCTTTTCTAGGTGATTAAGGGAACGTAGCACTTCCTGGAGGGCAGATATCGATTTCACTGCCTGGTTGAGGAGCTAACAATGCCCCCTCCCGTGCCACTCCGTCGCTAGCTGCTAATCAATATCCAAACTCCTTGGAGGGGCCTTGGGTGCGTTCACCTGCCTGCGGGAACCAGGGAACTGGGAAGAACGAAATCCAACACAATTGTGTTTAAGTGCTTATGAATGTGAACCATTTCTTAATCCGGTATGATTTTAGCTAGCTTGATAGATTTGCTGACAGTGATTGGAGAACATCAGGAAGATTAGCTTGCTTTCATTGTCACACTGATATAGTATCACCTTAGAATTCAAATGGCAAAAGGTCTTTTCTTATAATTGAATCTGAAATCTGAATTGGGACATTTATTGTACGTGAACTGTGACTCAGAGAATGACTAACATTGTCCTTATTCAACACGCTACATATGGCCTGCACACCTTCACCTAAAAGCTCCAGTGCATCTGTTCACATTATCGTGGCAAGCCAGACTTATAGCCAGAGGTAAATTCGGACTTAAATCCAGAGTTAAAGCCAGAGTCAATCGTAATGGACTGATAGAGTGACACAGCCCAGTACCACATACCAACCATCGCTCAGTATGTCACAGTGCATTTATAATAAACAGACACGGAACAATGATACATTTCTCATATGCTAGAAATCTTCTTATAACGTCACTTTACGTCACCAACAATAGAGGGAACTCTCAAAGGTCTCGGAAAATCTGCGTTCCGGCTCCAATTAGACATGTGCGCGCGCTTACCTCAGGACTGATGTCTTTTGTAAGCAGCCAAAATGGCCCCTATAATGCACGACAGAAGGGGCACACCAGAGGCATTCAAATGGTCGGAAACTCCATGGAAACCGTAACTCTTTTGTTTGATTGCGTTTGGAGTAAATGTCAGCGCGACCCCAGACGTCTGGGACTCGATGGCCTCTTCCTAATACAGGTTATTGTCATTCTATCAAAAAAAGATTACATTTGGAGCAAAATATTTGGAGAGGGAGCATGTGGGGGAAGTCGCCGCACGCTGGGCAGTAAATTAGCGAAGGAATATAAACGAGGGAATCTTACGACACCCCCGGTAAACACGCGGTAAATTGGATTGCCGATGGTTGAGTTCTTCTTCATGGCTGACACGCTACAGATGAGGTTGAGGCGTTCAGTGGGAGGGTCGCTTTTCATCGAAACGCAAAACAAGGAGGACGGCCCGTACGTCTCCGGTGATTACGATTACGCTCCGTTTTGCATAATCGTCGGAAAAAGATAACAGCGCGGAAAAGAACCGCGACCGCGAGGCTTTATCGAAACGTCGAGATCTGAAAGACGGGATGTTATCAATATATCAGTTTCGCGTCCAGCTTTATCTCCGCTATTTCGTTGTCCATTTTTTTTTCAAATCAAAGCGGGGAAAGAATATGCTCGTATTACTGAGAACACATGGCTTTTCTGTGGAACAATAAGCCGTCCTTGAACTGAACATCGTTTAATGTAACGCCACCATTTCCTTTCATTAGAGTGTTTGTCTGCAGACACACACGCTGCAGTGTTTGGCAGTACCAAGGCGAGGCAGTAGAGGGAGCAGCAGCGAGAGACGCGTTTCAAACCTCCCTCGACGACAAGATGATACTGTTTCTCCAAGCTTGTCCTGTAGTCGCTCGGCTAGAAAGCGATGTCCTTTTAACTTCACATGTATACAAGAAATATTGATTCGTTTTTTTCTAGAATTGTGCGCGTTGGTTGTGAAGCAACTGTCGATTTTGCATTGTGGATAAAGCCTACTGTGCAATGAGTGGGCAAGTATCTATGCTGTTTCCCTGTATATAGCCTGCGGGCACATATAGACTATATTGAAGGAGAAAAGGACATGACATAGACATAAATATCTTCACTGGGTGCTTTGTAATAAAAAACACAATGTTATGAAACGCAGTGAAACGTTAAGAAAGTCCTGGAAATATCCATCAAATGAACACATCAGAATTTCTTCAGGTCCTTTCCGCCCAACAGACAAGCAGCCAAATGTGATTTATCAATGCAAACCTAATAGCATCAATATGAATCTAACTAAAAATCAATATTTCATTACCAAATTGTTAGCGAGAATGAAGAAAAATGGCCGCCGTCGGAGCGTTCTCCTGGGTAGGAGCATCTGGAGTTCAATGTGACAAAATGAGGGATGTGTGACTCTGGGCCCAAGGAAGGACACGACGAGGACAGGACTCAGTCTGGGCACACTTTGAACTCCCCAACCTCCCCCACCCGCCCCCTGCTGTTTCTCTCTCTCAGTTACAGTTATTATCACATTATTCTCTGCCAATTTCATTGTTTCATTTCACTTCCTCTAGCCATTTCCTAGATCCATCTACATCAGTTTGGTGTCAGCAAAGGACCACACAATGTTTCAGCGCTCTTCTTCAATTAATGGCAGAACCCAACATGTGAACGGCGTTCAATCTCCCACCACCCATTTCAATTATTTTATCCACTTTGATGAAAAGTCAGCTGATTTTTTTTAAATCTCTCTGTCTGTAGATATTTCTCCCAAGGCTCATCGAGCTATCTTAAGCAGCCCGGCATGGCTTCCGCGGTAATGAGAGAGAGAAAGGTTGCCGTTTTTAGGGGTGAAGAAACACCTACCTGGACTAGATCACCACATCTATTAACGCGACCTTCCCTTTATAAATGTGCCGGGTTTTTTTCTTTCCATAACAAACATTCATTAGAACACATTTTGATTGTGCCACTTCTTTAGGCAAATAACGAAGCAACCCGCCATTGCTCTCACCGCAGCTCCAATTTGCAATTAAAAACCTCCCCCTTTTCTGAATATTTCTTTCATCTGGCTGTTTGGAAACACTCCAATTCCCGCCTTTCTCCTTTTCCTCCCTCCTCCCGCTGAATGTTTGGTCTCCTCCATGTCACTCTCTCGCTTAAATGTGACCCCAGGGACGCGCTGGTAATGTCCGAGCAGCTCATTTCTCTCGGGCTGGAGTGGACAGGTCCACTCCTCAGAATGAAAAGGGGAAGAGGGCGATTGTAAAACATGTGTCATTACGCTGTCAGCACCGAACCCCACACAATGACTCCATCCTGAGCCAATGTTTCGGGGAGGAGGAATACATTTTGCAATTTATGGGTTCTGAGATAAGTATTCTGGGCAGTGGTTGCTGTGCTCAGAGCCGCAATGAGGGATATCATACTTGAGGGGATGGGAACCGCTAACGCGAATGCTAATATCACCTGTGACATATAGCACATCGACCCTGTGTGGGAAACATACGCTGGCCTGGATAAAGTGTATGTTTCTTTTGCTTGAAGATTAACCTGCAATGGATTTTATTGACGTTTGCTTCTTGCCAAATCGTGAGTTGGGAAGGAACAAGGGTGGAGGAGATGTTCTCACAGGAACCCCTTGTAATTGATCACATGCTATCCTCTCGACTCGTACATTTCTCAGAGTTCACACCTACAACAAACGAGAAATAAGTAAATAGACGCTCAAAGGTGTGAACCAACAGCGGTTACAGCTGATAACTGAGGTACTTAACTTAAACTTTGACGGATTGGGACAACGCCAGTTAGATATAGAGTGCATTTCTGTGTGCAGCTGAAGCAAAAACTTGGTGTGGAAAATGAGCCTAACAAGACTTACGTTTTGTCTCAATGAATAAATTAGCTCGACTAATGCATAATACATACATAATCCTGTGTTGGATGGAGTGATAGAAATTCCATATATCTCATTATTTATATAATGACATTAACTTGGTTGGACGTTTTGGAGACATGAGTCCAGCAGATTTTGATGCGAATGACCATTATATTCTTGATTCTACCCAACAATATGGGTACAATATAATTTAGAGTTTTGACACACCTACACACATTCCAGGGTATTTCTCTATGTCAAAACACACAAAATCGTCAAGCGACCAAAAAGATTTGAAACAGGTCGAAATATACGTCATAATGTAGATGTTTTAAAACAGCCTGCCCTTTGCCTAAATGACAGCTGTGCACGCTTTTTGCATTCTCTCAACCATCTTCATGAGGTCGTTTTTTGGTTTCTTAAACACTTTTTCAGTCACAACATTGATGTCTCCATTATAAGTCCACGATGTGTAAAAATATAAGATAACCTTAAGAATCGGGTTTCGATTGGTACAATAACCTCTGATTACAAGGTATCCTCCACCATATCATGTTGTGTGATCACAACACAAGCTAGCCATTATATTATTATGGCACAAATCTAGCCCAAAACTAAGGTACCTGGTTTCCGCAAACCACCTGATTCTCTTAGAACTGATAGCATCACAGATTAGGTATTCAGATCTTGATCTGTTTGTACTTTCCTTATCCATCCACGTCCATGTTGTCTATCGGGCATCCCTACCCACAATTCCCTGGCAGGCCGCGAGCCTACACCGCGGGCTGGCCGTTGCCCCTAGTGACAGGTTGCCGGGGCATGTCTCGACTAACGACTGTGAGCTCACCGTACGGCCATACGACGCGCGACTTTACGAAAAATGCGCGCGAATCTATTACGACTAATAACCTGCCAGGCTGTTGTGAAAGTCATTGCCGCACGGCGGAGGGGAAATGAATCATCTCTATCAGGAGAAAGTGTAACCTCACTGGACATGGAACAACTAATTGAGTCATTTCACTGGCAGCAGCTTCCCCCACGCCATCTTCTCTTTCAATTCCCCTGTAACCGATTACAGGTTTTAATCAGGCGTACAGCAACAGACCAATTAATCGTGGAATAAATTAGCCGGCATGGCCAGGACCTGAACACTCAACAATGAGAAAATCAGCTCAGATCCGGGGACTGATGTTTTGTTCGGTGGGGTCTGGGAAGTGTGCTGTATCGATGTAGTGTTTGTTGGCTCACAAGACTAGAAGACAAGTTCTGGCTCTTATATGGGTGACTGGAATCTTTCTCTCTGTATCATCAAAATAATACTCCATAACCTCTAGTTATATTCGGCTTTCGAACCTTACCTACGTAATATGTAGGAACAACATTTGTAGAAATGATATTTTCCAGCTTCCGGACATCCTATTTAGCACCTCAGCATCCTAAAATATTCAGCCGTCAAACCGCTTCATTTGAATTTGAAATCTCAACATTTACCTGCCTGTTCTAACCAGTCAGTGTGTGCCTTAACACTTTCTTCCTGAGGGGTTGGCTTGTCTTGGGTTTTATCTCCGGCACATTTGAAGGGTCTTTGGGGAACAGGCAGGCCGTTTGATGGGCGAGCTAGAATTTAGCGTACGCCGAGGTAGCATGACTAATGTGCGGAATGGACCATTTCCATAGCTGAGAGAGGAGAGGCAGACAGTGGTCCCTCCCAAAGGTATGACTGTGTGATGCAGAGATACCGGCTGGCTGGTTGTCCTCAGGGCTCTCTCTCTCTCTATCTCTCTCTCTCTCTCTCTCTCTCTCTCTTACTGCCACTTCATTTCCATGCTCCATTTTAGATCAAGGCTTTTGTAATATCTCCACATTATCGTTGTAGGCAATCCGAGATTGAAATTTGATACACTTTGATGGACATGCCGCTGAACCGGCGGACACGCCCCCACTGAAATTGTTTGGGCTTTATTGTCTAAGAGGGAACAAAGACATACATGAAGTCTGTATCTGTCATTGTTTTTCTAAATGTCACTTTAAAAGGTGCTATTTTGTTGGTCTCTGAAGGCTTCAGTTGGTACGGTTCGGATAAGTTTTTAAAATATTGTTTAAAAGTCTCGGGTCACATAGACATTTCCTTTTCCATGATAACATACATGAACATTGTTTGAACAGGGAATATAGTTACATTTATATTTATTTCTTTTTATAAGGAATATTTATTTATATAACAAAATATAGACATTAAAACATTTACAAATAAGGATTTTTTTTTTTAATGATCAATTTTGTTCTTCAAACATTGCTTTTGTCAAAGAACATTGTCATTGTCTTGTTGAAGGAAATTGGCTTTAATCAAGCACAATTTACATGGTATGGAGGTGCAAAATTTACTGATAGCCTTTCTTCTACCAGATTCCTTTGATCCAGTACAAATCTCCCACATTACCAATGCCAAAGCACCCCCAGACCATCACATTGCCTTCACCCAGCTTGACAGATCCAAATGTTTATTTGGTCTGCGTCACGCAAATGTTCTTCTTTGTAAACACCTGGAACTTAGATTTGTTTGTCCATAACACATTTTTTCCATTCTTCATCAATGCCCAGTGTCTGTGTTATTTTGTTTATGTTAATCTTATCTTTTTATTTGCCAGTCTGAGATAGTAGCCCGGAGTAGCCTCTTAAGACTAGAGTTTTGCAGGTACTATTCAAAGAAGCTGACAGTTGACGATCTGTGAGGCGTCTGTTTCTTAAACCAAACACTAATGTACTGGTCCACTGGGGCCTCGTTTTCTTTTTTATTCTGGATAGCCATCGTTTCTCAAACAAAAATAGACTGCTGAGTTTCAGAAGAAAGTTCTTTGTTTCTGGTCATTTTAAACCTGTAATCAAACCCACAACTGCCGATGCTCCAGATACTGACCGAGTCTAACGAAGACCAGCTTTAGTGTTTTCTTTAATCAGCAAAACAGCATTCAGCTGTGCCAGCATAATTGCAAAAGGTTTTTCTTATGGTCAATTAGCGTTACCACAGTGATATATTCGGATTAGCAAACACGACATACCATTGAAATCCATGATTGATGGTTGCTAATGGTTGCTAAATCTGTTGACCAATATAGATGTCTAAAGTCAGCTGTCTCCAACTACAATGGTCATTTACAGCATTAACAATGTCTACCCTCGATTGCTGATTTGATGTCATTTTAATGGACAAAAAACAATATTTCTTTTAAAAACAAGTACTTTTTTATGTGACCTGAAACGTTTGTTCCATTTTATTTTTTCCTCAATGCTGTCCACCTACAGCAAGCTTAAGGTTGTAGTTCAGCAAAACTCCCTTTCCTTGTCGGTATTCTTCCTTACCCCGTAAAAGCACTCCTCAGACAGCTTTGAAGTTCGGAAACAACATTCAAAATACAAAGTTTTGCTTTATTTTTTTTTATAATAGCTATGTCCACAACACTCATTAGCTAAAAACAGAAGAAGAACTTCACAGACAACTGAAAATGCGCTTCAACAACCGTAGACAACTCGAACATGTGACCGCCACAACTCATTCAGCAACGTGTAATTATCGGCAGCGGTGCCCGGTCAGCTTGACGATTCTTGTGACGCTTTAAACGGCGCTCCCCTTATTCGTCATTGTACAAGGGGAAAGCGCTAGGCTATTGAGTAAATTAGCGGGAGAGAGAGAGTGTGAGGGAACTAAAACAAGACGTGTAGAACGAGAAACCGGCGGGAACGCGAGACAAAGCGACAGCAACAGGACGCGGGCACCAAAGGCATTGTGGATAATGAAATGCGACTCGGCTGAGGCCTGACACATATCTAGACTTTGTCGTGGTCTCCCATCAGACTTCCGCTCTCTGGGGCCGTTTTTGCCGTTGTTTTAATTAGGTGTGGGCGGATGGTAGTAGAGGTACAGGTGAGATGGATGAGGGGTGAATTGTACTGAGGCGAGGTTATGGTCCCCTGTGTGTCTGAGGTAGCAGGCGGAGAGTAGCCCCTAGCAGGCGGAGGAGCTCAACGGTTTCCTTGTTTGGTTGAGCACGACATGGCAAGAGAGCGGTGGCGATCTCAATCTGCCCAAACAGAGACAGTTTATTGGTGCGAGGGGTTGTATGGGAACAAGCTGAAGAGAACAAAGCAGTAAGGAAAAGACGATGCTCCGTGAGCTTTTTCTTGGGATCATGGCTCAATACTTAAACCCGATTTGCAGTGAAATATCGCTTGGTGCTGTCGATTCTTTGCAGAAGTCCTTATAGTGGAACTGAGGTGAATAAAACGGACTGCAATTATTTACTAAGTGCTTTTCATTATGGTTTACCTGACCTTGACGTTTTTCCATGGATTCTACACTTGACCTTGCTATTGCTTTTAGGTTTTTTGCTGATACATGTATCAATGACACTGACATCCGCAGTCGGTACTTAAAAAATACATCAATGACGACAAGTTTGTATAAATAGAAATGACGATCTCCGAAAAACATATTCCAGTGGGGAGTAACTGCCAACAAGGGTGAAAGCTCATTTCAGGGTCAAAGGTCATGTCGTTGGTAAAATTTCCTAAACACAAAAACTCAATGCATTCGCTCGGCCGACAAACAAGAAAAACTTTTTTTTCTTATTTTTCTCGATATCCTGTTTCAGAGTACCTCGCGGTGTAACAGAATACCCTGAAAACACTTCCTGTATGGCAGTAGACCAGAGCTGGCAGACTGTGTGGGCTGGAAGGGTGAGCGCGTTGAGGGGCAGACAGGGGCCGCAAGGCGACAGGAGGGCTATGTTTCGTTGAGAGGAAATGGAAGCGTCTTGACCTACCACGCTGAATGCCCGAGGGGGAGGGCAGACCTCGCTGGGCTTCGGGGCTCTCTCCGTGTCCAGACATGGCAGTTAAATTGGCAGGGGCCTCACCTTAAGGTTGAAGGGCCCCACCGAACACAGGCACCAGACCTCTACGGTATATCCGGATTCGCCGAGTGTCTTTGTGTTGTGCGCTTGTTTGTTTGTGTGTGTACGTGTAGGTTAGTGGTGAAATGACGATTGCTGTGGCAAGGCCTGCTGGCAGATGGGGACACCCCCCACTCCTTACTAACAGCGGAGAAACATGGAGAGGGGAGTTTGTGGAGCACCTCGACACCCTGACCTGACCGTCGTATCCCAGAGGCCCTATAACCCCTCTGTCGTATCTGAGGGTCCTTCTCTGATCCTCTGGGGTGGCCTCCACCTGTAAGAAGGCCATAAGGGGCCCCTTTCATCTGGCCTCAAGGGACCGCTCTCGTCTCCCTGGCACGCGTGTGACAAAGGGGGGCACCGAGAGTCACTAGAACGCGCCGGATGGAAGAGTGAACTGGCCATGACCGTGTGCTCCCAAGTCGACACGATAAGCACTTCTCCTCAGAGGTCGTTCGACCTCATTTCACGAGGGCAAGAATCCTTCGCAGCTTCCAACGGAAGCATTCGATGTTTCAACGCCGAGCCGCGCGAGACACCAATGCCCTCGCGTTCGGAAAGCGCCACTGCGAAGCGATTTGTACCCCTGGTTTGTTTCCATGAATTTTTCATCAGACGCGTTCACTTTTCCGTTCGCCTTCTTGCGAACACGACGCCCATGACACGTTTTTAATGGCAACTCTAAAACGGTCTTTCACTGTGAAGGCAGAGGAGGGTACGGAATTGACGTTCCTCACCTCTGTGTGCCAGCTAGCTCTCCTCTGTCAAGTGAGAACTCGACAAAAGGAGGAGACCCGCGCCAAACGTTTGTTTTTTCAAATCCCACATACCCCACTTAGCCCTGGTCCCTGCTGAGAAGAAGGCGAGATGTGTGTTTTTGGATTAGTGTCCCGCAGCACAATAAATCTTTGTTGAACAAATCCAAAGCAGATGGCGACGTGAGTATGAGCAAAGCAAAACCACACGCCCACTCCAAACATTCCCAACCCCCGCACGCACACTTGTTCACCGAACGCACGGCGGCGGGCACGGCGGCGCGTCGAGCGAATAGACGGCTGGATTGATGAGTATGGAGATCGGAGGGAAAAAGATCGGCGGCATTAATAGATGGAAGGTCACCGATGTTCTGCGCCTATTGGAGAGAGACAGACTTGAAGAGGAACTGTATGTCCTCTGTACCGGTTGATTGGGCGACAAGTCTGCCGTTACTTTAGGCACATCAAATTAATGTCTAACTGGCCTCTCTGTAAGGCCAGCAAGCTCTGGCCTTGGCTGTCTCGGGTAGTCGTGGATCCTTTTCAAGACCTTGCGTGTTCTTTGGCACAGAGATTACAGAGGGCCAGAGGCTGTGTCCGACAGGGCAACATTGCCAAGATGGCCGAAGACAATCCTGCGCCGAGACTGATTTGGTCTTCAGGGAGAGACGTGTGAGGATCCACATTGACCACGGCAGAGATCGGACAACTCATTGAGACAGCTCGAGTCCAGCTATTGGATTCAGGGCAAATGCACAAAATTATGTTTATATTTCTCGATGAGTTATTTATTTTAGGCTCATTATAATATTCGACTTGACATCATGTCCAGTTGGCCTTTTGTAACCCTGGTGAGGAATCATGGGTATACACATTTAAAAATAAAAACAACAAAGGCCGCATCTGTAATTACGCTGATAGGCGACAGCGGTAGCAAGTTGGACGTCATCGCAAATGACAGCGGCCTGTGTGTTTACATTCGCATGCAGCGGCAAAAACACCGTAGCAACTTAAAAGTACAATAAATACTTCTAAGAGAATATAAAGTTCCGAAATTTCCCAGAGTCGTGCGTCTCCTCCAACATTCTTTCTCTTTGCGTGTTATATATTTTCCACTCAACGACGACGGCTTGTGATTAATGAAGGACTCTGAGAGCGTATTATCCGCGGCGTCTCGTGAAGCGGAGGCCGACGCAGAGCCCTTTATCGGGTGATAATATCAAGGCTCTGTCACGTTCCCCCTCTGTATTTAGGATCAACTGCGCAGCTGATTGGGGCAGAACTGAGCCGTGCTCGACGTTCGACGCTCTCCGGCTTCTCCTCCTTTCATCGTGCCGTCTGCGAACGGAGGGAAAGCGCCACTTAACATCGAAGCTCCCCACGCAATTACCTGAGTACCTGTTCGCGCTGAAATTACAAGCCCAAGACAAATAATTAGTCTGACAAATGACTGCTGGGCACGTCGCCCTTATTGTGGCTGAGCCGTGTAATTTGGAGTAAAGGATGCTGACGCAGTTGTGGTAATTAGGGACCGGTGCGCTGTAACTCTACACAGCCGCCGCATGTAAAGACGAGTGTGCGTGCGCGCGCGTGTGTTTGTAAACTGCGCGTACACAAATTTACATTTCAATCATTTTGCAGACGCTTTCATCCGGAGCACCGAGGAGAAATTAGGGTAAACAGCGAAACATTAAGGGCGCTCAAGAGCGACGATAGGTTTTACTGTTTACTGTGGGATTTGAACCGTTTACCCTGCATGCACACTGGCACGGCTCCCTGTTGACCACGGGTGCATGACCCCGCACCCGTACGTAGGTTGACCTGACTTATCATGCGACAATTCCGGATTGTCAGTGCCAAGATTCAGACTGTCAAACGTCGCCACAACTTCGAGTGCAGCTGCCATTAGAAGGTGCCATGTGCAGAAACGGTTCAATTATCTCCCACAGCGCCACCAGCTATCATTATAACTACACTTCAGAGGTGAGGGCCAGTTAGAGCCGGCTCGTACCGAGCGTCATTTACTACCTGTTTTCATTTTTACTAATCGAATGCTGTTGTTTGGACGTGAATAAGAAATGAGCGTTTAGACTTAACAGAACCCTCATGAACAGTGAGACAGAGTGTAGTCTTATGTGCTGACTAGTATCTAATAGCACATAATGTACACAGAGTGTTTGGTTCTAACATTATGTACCGACCCTGTGAACACGGACACATTACGGATGCACACGCCCACACGCGCGTCAGAACGAGCGCACACGCCCCCACACACACACGCGCACAAACACCCGTTCAAACGCGCGCACACGCAGGAGCGCGCACGTTCCCGTCTCGACGATCGCATTATGCATACAAACAGAGACAGCAAACTGTTTGTCCACATAATTTGAGGCGGTTCCCCCGAGGCCTGTTATTGAACATTGCCTCCCCTGTAGCCAATCAAATGCATATGTTCTCCATCCATCGGGGAGGATGGTGTTCCTGTTGGAGACATGACCTTTGTTTTAGGGGGAAAGCACAGGTGATGTTTGTGTATATGTGTGTTTGTATGCCTGTGTGTATCAGTGTGCATACAGTATTTCTATAGGTGTGTGTGTGTTTGTATACATGCTTGCGTGTGTTCTCCCTGTGGGTTCCCTGTGTGTCAGGCACCCCGCAGTGAGTCACACAGGCCTAGAGCAGAGAGCACCGACTTCTACCTCAGGGAGCAACACACAGCAACAGCGGTAGCTCCAAACGACATGCCCGTTTCCCCCTCCTCATGCTCTCCCCGAGTCTGCTACACAGGTGCAGAGCCGAACAAAACAACAATATTCCTTAATTAGGTTACTGAGTTATAATCCCTTAATCTACGGAGAGACGCGCTAATTACATAAGGTGTAAATACATTGGTTTCATATGTTCAGATTATAATGAGATGATATTGTATTGTATCATAACATGGAATACTGAGAAAGGATCTGGCAAAATAGGAGGAACGCAGACGGCCTTCCATTTAATTATTTAATGCCTTTATTTACTTGTATTGTATTCTCACACTAATGATATGAATAAGTATATAAAACCATGAAGGAAACCATAATTTCCTCTAATTAGTCCTTTCGAATGAATATAATACTTACATGTTTATAAACGAATACTTTATTTATAGTTGATGTGTGTTGTATTCATAAATGGAATTATTAAGTGTTGTCAGGTAATTCCATTATATCATCACGCTGTTATCAGAATTGTCTATTTCTGTTACTCCACCTTGATAATCTCCCACTTCAAATGAAGCATTTTGCACTTCTTGTATCGTCACACCGGTTTCTCATCAACTCCTCTTCCTTTGTTTTCCTTTCACACCAATATCACACGCATATGTGACAAAGTCCACCCACATCCATCAAACTTTGCTTGAAAGTACCAACGGAACACAGCCAGAGTGTTGTATAATAAATTAGAGCTCTCACTGGAATGTGGGCAAGAAAGCATCTATCATTTCATTGCCATGATTGAATGTGAAATAAGCAGCAAAGAAAACAATGCCATACGTGTAGTTGACCTATGCAAACTCTTTGCAGTTATCTACATTAGCCTGCCAGCATATTATATTATAATGTGACAGTATTGTGTAGACGCATTAAACGCAAAGCATTCACTCAGTTGTCAACATTTCTGATGTGTGTTTTTTGGTTAAAAAACATACAAAACAATGACAGATTGTAAACGGGGGTCAGCAAAGATGTATGTTAATTAAAAAGCCAAAAAAATATCAATTTTTTTTTATGAGATTATTTTATTTATTTAAAGATTTTTTTTTTAAAACACAATTTCACAAAAAACTCAATACAGGTTTGTCATGAGTGCCGCCACTAAGCGAACACCACATTCGTTTGCCATGTCACAAGAATCCCCATTAGTTAGATAATAAAAGTAAAATATTAGCCGGTCTGTATTAGCTGGTCTATCTGAAAACCCACATGGCTAGGTAGCTATAGTGGCAGGGGAAATCACTAGCATTCCCTTCTCCTGTGCATCTCTGTAAGATGCCAGGTATTCGTATGTTATGAAGGATTGTTTACTTCACTTGCTAGCTAACTAGCTATCTGTCAAGTCACCTCAGACGTGAAGGGAGACTTACTTACATTAACTTAATTGAGCTAAAAATTCTACCACAAAGACCACATATTTCTGGTAAGGGAATGTTAGATCTTTAAATGTTTTTGTAGCTACCGGTTGTAGAAGTATTGAGGCAAGAATAATCTGCGATTTACTCTGGTCAGAGTGATCACAGTCGTCGCATTGGTCAGGTTGACGTTATTAAATGTTGCTGGGGACATAGTAAAATGCTATAGTGCTAAGGCGGTTCTCTATTAGGACGATGCTTTTGATTGACACGATGCTATGAGCAAACGTTTCAGTGGCACCACAGAATCACCTCAATTCCATGTTGTGTTCTGCTTCAGGTAGATGTGGAGAGTGGAGTTATTAGAAACCCAACTCAACCATTTCACTTTTATCACCTTTTCCTTCCCGGAGCATTTTTATGAACATTCACACCGTTAGATAAATAACCGGTTGAAGTTGAGGTGATAGAAGGGAATAAGACACTGATAATCTAAAGAGGCGGCAGAAACTCAACGGCAGAGAAAAGGGGTCAGGGGAACGTGGACGAGACATTTCGAATTGTCATCCAATCAGGCATCGGCATCAGCTATTAAATGTCCCACAGTGGACATCCACACAAATTCAGGTCAGAAGGGCTCTTATAAAACCTCCTTATCGCACCTGTCCACCTGTCCCCTTTCATCCAGCTGGCACGGGGGGGCGATTACATCTTTAGTGTTACTGTCCAACCAACAACATTGGTACAACCACAAGAAGTCAGCTATTAAAACATGTATTTATTGTTTGCGGACCGGCAGACGACAGTAAATGGAAATGTTTGTGCCATAATGGATCCGGAAACCCGAGCAGGTTCATGTAGGGTTAAAGAGGTTTGACAATATTCCAAAGAACGATCCTAAAATAAATGTGAACGTATATATGGATACAATCAATCGGGGTAACGCTTGCATGTCGGCAATTATTCAGTGTCGTGATGATTCTTCAGAACTCAATACGGGGTACTGTATGTGTAAAATGACAAAAGAAATGCTCCCACACTAACTGAGCTATTTTGAAATGGAATATAATTGCGTTGAATTGAACATGAGTTGTGACAACACGATGATTTGCTGTCTGTTCCCAATTGACATGTTTGACATCCACGCGCACAACCGGGGCTGCGAAAGAATCTTTCTTTGCTTCCTTGAAAATGCCCGTGGTCCGTGGCTCGGTTTGCTAAAGCGGGGTTAAGGTATCGAAGTCTTCCACCACGCGGCCCTGAGCCTCTCTCCGATGCCCTCTCCTCGCTTCTCACACGACGGACGACGAAGCTCCACGTTTCCCCAGACGAGCCCCGTCCGTCCCCTCCCTGTACAGTGGAGATATCAGCGCCAGCAGAACGAGGTCAAGCCTACATAACGGCCCGAACGATTCAAGATGCGCTGGATTGGATTATTTCAAACCGTTCGCGGAACCTCAGTTTTGACAAAAAATATCCCCGAGCCAGAGAGTGATGGCCCTTCCTCCGCTGCATCTGACACGGCGAAAACAAAGTGTTGATTTGTATTTCACGTTCAGCCGCTCGCCGCGTCCTCTTGGCTTAACCGGAGAGATATGTCATTCCGGGGGTTAGGCTAATTCCAGCCGGGCCAATTTAGATGATGTCAGGGGAAGTGGGAGAAAACGGAGCTGACCTCCAATGCCCTGGCACGCTAAACAGCGTTAGAAACGCACCGCGCAAAATCATAGTGAGTCCGCGCTTATTTCCCCCTCCCAGACGTCCACTTCAGTACGAGGCGTCTTAGAATCAGGGCGCGTCGTCCTGTGACACTTCCCTAGTATCTCCTCTGCCCACCAGCTGCTATCTCTGCCGGGTTCCTCCTAACGCAAAACGACGGAAGGCTGTGAGAGTGTTTGGTTAAAGAATAAAACCGAATCTCGCCGCCTTCACTCTCATCTTCAGGAACCATTTTGGTGAAAAGGCACCTAATCTGCCTTGTCTTTCGCTCTAATTATCAGTCATGTAACAAAAACCCTGACTCTTTCCCTTCACATTGTACCCCTTATGTCTTCCGCTTTTTGTCCTCAGGTTTTTGTTCTCTGCTGTCTTTTGATTTCAACGGATTGAAGAAGAGCAGGCCTGATTGTCCTGCCCCGAGGTAAGATTTTGTAGGTTTACATATTGAGGTCTAAAAATATATTAGAGCTTTTGAAAGGGGAGAGTAAGAAAAGTGTGTGTTGTTTGTGTGTGTGTGTGTGTGTGCGTGTGTGTGTGCGCGCGTGCGTGAGCTCTTGTGTGCGAGGATGAGAACACAGGCTTTCCCTCTCGCGTACACTGAGCGAAAGCAGCCTCCACCAAAACAAAAGGGATTAGGCTGATTCAAGGGGTGTTGTGTTGTCGTGTTTGACTTAATATTCACACAGCTCCCGGGCTTGTGATGTACCTGAGGTAAATGTCAAAGTCAGCGAAGGAACACGCCGGAATGAAAGGTAAATATGAGGAACAGTGTACCTAAAAGCATTCTGGCGGTTGCGCATCAAGAGAAGACGAAAAGATTCTCTCAATTCGCTCTCACGACATGGAATGCCCTAAGAACTGCTGAGGTGTTCGGGCAGATTACGTGAACCAGCGTTTGGCTATAGCCAAGGCTACTGGTGACACGATCGGGCGTGCTTTGATTGGATCCTTAGATTCTACTTCTTTTATTAATGAGGATTTTAAATCTGGGTCCTATTCCAAAAGCTGGCACAGGCCATTTACAGTGAGTAAAGCATAACAGTAATGATGACAGTGGTCCCAGGCTTACAGGAGAGCCAAGATGAATGTATCAATGATTAAAGACAAAGGTGATTTGAATAAACTAATTATGTCGGAGACAGAGCAGGTGCGCCGTGTATTCTGGCTGTGATGCAGGTGCTGCTATTCTGACTATTAACACAGGAAGAGCCTACGCGCTCTCCCTGACGCGCAATCTATTTGCGAGTACGGAAAATCACCAGCGTTCATGCGTTCGCAGAAGTCTAGCGTGCGTGACTATTTCCTGCTGTTTTTTTAAGTCAGCTTGAAAGTAAACATTCTACATCGCCCGCGTTTCCCCTTCGACTGCCGGTCGATCGTTGTGACTTTAGCTTTGGGTAAACCGGTTGGGCGTTTCCTTCTCTTTCTTTGCTCTGTCTTCTTCCCCATTTCCACATTCCTAATTACACTTTCATTCATCAATGTTGATTAATAGGTCCTGTGGCACGCCTGCCTCATTTTATTCTCAATTAAGCTGCTTGATGCATGTTCTCATCAAGCAAGATGCATTGGCCTGGTTTACTTGAGGTGCTATAAGTGGACACGGTAATTAGTATTCCACCACAGACCTGCCTCCACCTCCTAAGTCTGTTCTCCACCACCTCCTGAGCCCCCCACATACCCACGCCCCTCTCCTCCACTCTCCCGGGCGTCTCTTCGTCTCCTCCCCGAGCCGGAACGACGAAGACAACTAGCTGAACGACGAAAGAGGAGCGGTCAGATTGACGTTAATCTTCATCCTCCATCTTGAGAGTGATTCCCTTTTCTGTTGAAATTACGGCGCGTTGCAGAATCTGGGCCTCGCCGCTGCCATGACAGGCCCCTATTGTGTGGAGCCAGTACAACCACTCCAGCTCCTCCCTGCCTCCTCTTATCAGCCCCAGATATATATTGTTATCGCGTTTCACACTCAAAAGAGACAGCCTGATACATTTGCCTAGCTAAATGTGGGGCTTTATCAACGCATCAGTCTAAGTTGCTTGCATTAGCCCTGTTGCTCTTTGAGGAGACACTTTAGAGCGGGATAATTACACGCTTGTTGCTGTCGCTGATACAGCGCTCCGGCGTGTTCCTCGGACTTTCCTCGTCTCGATTCTTCCCTGTAACTCCCTTTCTTTCGGAGGTTTCCCAAAGCGCTTCCTAAACGTGGCCTTCGTCTCCGCCCACACGTCCTAAGTAGCCTTGGAATAGAACTCTGGAGGCCTGAATCGAGACGCTTAGACAGAAACAGGAGAGGAGAATATCGTATTGAAGCCAGAAGAGGCAGAAGAGAAAGCGGCCACAGTCAAGCTTTTGTGCTGCTTGTATACAAGAGGGAGCCAGAGAGGGAGCCAGAGAGGGAGCAAGAGAGGGAGCCAGAGAGGGAGCCAGAGAGGGAGCAAGAGAGGGAGCCAGAGAGGGAGCAAGAGAGGGAGCCAGAGAGGGAGCAAGAGAGGGAGCCAGAGAGGGAGCAAGAGAGGGAGCCAGAGAGGGAGCAAGAGAGGGAGCCAGAGAGGGAGCCAGAGAGGGAGCAAGAGAGGGAGCCAGAGAGGGAGCAAGAGAGGGAGCCAGAGAGGGAGCAAGAGAGGGAGCCAGAGAGGGAGCCAGAGAGGGAGCAAGAGAGGGAGCCAGAGAGGGAGCCAGAGAGGGAGCCAGAGAGGGAGCCAGAGAGGGAGCAAGAGAGGGAGCCAGAGAGGGAGCCAGAGAGGGAGCAAGAGAGGGAGCCAGAGAGGGAGCAAGAGAGGGAGCCAGAGAGGGAGCAAGAGAGGGAGCCAGAGAGGGAGCAAGAGAGGGAGCCAGAGAGGGAGCCAGAGAGGGAGCAAGAGAGGGAGCCAGAGAGGGAGCAAGAGAGGGAGCCAGAGAGGGAGCCAGAGAGGGAGCAAGAGAGGGAGCCAGAGAGGGAGCCAGAGAGGGAGCAAGAGAGGGAGAAAGAGAGGGAGCTAGAGAGGGAGCAAGAGAGGGAGCAAGAGAGAGGGAGAGAGAGAGGGAGCCAGAGAGGGAGCAAGAGAGGGAGAAAGAGAGGGAGCTAGAGAGGGAGCAAGAGAGGGAGCCAGAGAGGGAGCAAGAGAGGGAGCCAGAGAGGGAGCCAGAGAGGGAGCCAGAGAGGGAGCAAGAGAGGGAGAAAGAGAGGGAGCCAGAGAGGGAGCCAGAGAGGGAGCAAGAGAGGGAGCAAGAGAGAGGGAGAGAGAGAGGGTGTGCTAGTGGCGGCCATGTCTGGTCCACACGTCTACTCTGAGGACTCCCATGGGCGTCTGCGCCGAGCTTGTAACTGCTAATTGGTCCGGTTAGGGTCAGCAATTAGCCGGCTGCTATTGAGGGATGGTGACAGCCCGGCTTCTCACAAGGCCGTCTTTCTTTTTAGGCGGCAAGAGAATTAGAAAGAGCAGACGAGCCTGATGCCGCTTAGACAAGCCGATGGACCTTAAAGAGCAGCAGCGTGCCCAGGGTACGGCAGGCTTATATAGCCCAACATGTGACGCTCTGCCGGGAGACCGGGGCAGGCGACAGGGGAAGCGACTGGGTGAGCCGGGCTAGACCCCTCAGTTTCAGTTCAGTGGAAGCAGAACATATGGCAACGAGACAAAAGAATCCCTCACACAGCGCTCAGTTTCACACGGAACTCCGCGACAGCGCGAAACCTATAAGTCTTTGAAGAAGACAAAAAACGGTGTCGAAACTAAGAACTCACACCAAGCTGAGGCACGACGGAGCATATTGCTAAATGAGAGGCCGGTTCGCCCCGCGTGACACTCTGTCCGTCTCACAGCGTTCGTCTGCGTGCGTGTGTTCGCGTTGGTGCGTTTTCTCCCGTCTGTGTGTCTTAGCAGAGTATACGTGTCCAATGTGAGGACGATATACACAACTCTCACACCCTGTGCAGGTGCAATGAGCTGCCAGGCAGGAAGCTCCGAACGTTGCAACTGCCTGCACAGATGTTGACGAGGTTCTCTCATTAACGTCGGTCCAGGTTATTAGGAAGTTGAATCCAAAAACACACAGCTGTCGATTAGCATTGGGGTCTTTTGCAAGGGGTTTCTAAATCATTGAATTCACTAAATGTCAGGTTAGGTGGAGTTTCACTGAACTACCTTTCCGCTGGGATACAACACTTATAATGGCATGGAAACCTGACGATACAGCAGATTGAGGGTTGTTAAACTCTAGTATGGAAAGGTTTTTATACAATAACTAATTTAAAGGAATTGCACACAACAGTACAGTTTATAACGAGGTAATTGTTAGCATTAACTCTTACAGATTAATTGATTTTATTGTTGCAGAACAGCTGTAAGTTTCTATTTATTTTTTCTGTCTATGTCGTACATGTACATGTATGTTCAGTTTTTGGTGACTTAAACTTTGGTTGAATCTGTTTATCGCTTACCTTTGTACAATTTCAGGACACTCATTGGACATGAACTGCTTGCATTTCAATACAAACTGGATAAATAGGATTGTTTAAAATCTTTTTACCGGTAGTGCATAGTTTCTTGGTACTGAAAAAGTAAGTACACCCCTAGCCTCAATAACTGGTGTTGCCCCATTTAGCTAAAACAAGATAACATAGCAGTTTCTTGTTAGTGTCTATCAGTCTCTTACATCGACTGTGAGAAATGTTTGCCCACTCTTCTTTACAGTATTGGATCTATATGTCATGTTCAGAGACTTTCTTGCATGCACGGCCCACTTCAAGTCCTCCCACAAGCATTTCAATAAAATTGAGATTTGGGATTCTGGGATGTCATTTTATAACCCTCCATATGTTCTTTTTGAGACTTTATATAGTTTTGGATGGATGTTTTGGATCATTGTTTTGTTGCAAAAAAAATACATTTTTGGTTTAAAATTTTTGACAGATGGCTTCTCTACCTTGAGAATTCTCCGGTACAATATGGAAATCATGGTTGACTCAATGTTTGCATGTTATCCAGGCCCAGAAACCGAAAAGCAGCCGCAAACAGTAAATACACTGCCCCCATTCTTCACAATTGGGGCGGGTTTCTTTTCTTCAAATGCAGTTTCGTTGCCGTCCTAGTGCCCAAACAACACTATCATTTGATTCGTATGTTCAAAGCACATCATTTCAGTGGTTTTAACTTTTTTACCAGAGTTTACAATCAAAAACAAATATGTACCGTGGAATAGGCTAGAGATTGCAGATCCTAACCCATGATATGACATGTACATGGGTGAAATGCTTAAGGGGTGCGGGGGGAGGGCAGTTGGGGTGCGGGGGGAGGGCAGTTGGGGTGGGGGGCTTTCGGCAGGTGCGTACTGTAGGTGATTTGCCGATAGCAGGCCTGAGGTAGAACCTGAGGTAGAACCTGAGGTGTCCCGGGAAGCCCGTCTTCACCAGTACCATTCCCTTTATACACACTGTGAGCAGATAATGGAGGATGAGAGATAAATGAAATGGACAGGGCAAAGGAAAATAAAGAAAAGAGAGTTGTCCTCGGGTTGTCATGGCAACAGAAGTCCTTCTTTCGGTTTGTGTTTTGCTGTCACTATTTCAATTATGTGCAGATTCCGTATATATATATAATATATATATATATATATATATATGTGTGTGTGCGTGTGCTCGTTTGGCTTATGTGTGGGGGAGTTATGAGAGAGAGTGACAGACAGGTAAAAACGCGGGGACAAATTAGCACAGGGTTCAGTTAGGATTATAAACGGCCATCTCTGGAACAGGGAGCTGTGTCAGTTTAGGAACCACTGGAGCGAAAACTGAGAACAAACAATATAAGTAGCTGCATCAAACAGGAGCGAAGTTGGAGTTTAGAAATATACCTATTTTTCATCAAACCGGGGAGTAAAAAAACAGTTGACATATAGATAGCGAGGCTGACAGTGATTGGCGGTGTTGGAGTTTACCCCGGTGGATGAGAGGTTTGCCTCCCTACGCCTAAGGGTGGTGGGGGGGAAAACTCTGACTGTTGTTTGTGCTTATGCACCAAACAGCAGTTCGGAGTATTCAGCCTTCTTGGAGACCCTGAAGGGAGTCCTATATAGGGCTCCAGTAGGGGACTCCATCATTCTGCTGGGAGACTTCAACGCACATGTGGGCAACGATGGAGAAACCTGGAGAGGCGTGATTGGGAGGAACGGCCTCCCTGATCTAAACCCGAGCGGTCGTTTGTTATTGGACTTCTGTGCTAGTCATGGATTGTCTATAACAAACACCATGTTCGAACATAAGGAGGCGCATAAGTGTACATGGTACCAGAGCACCCTAGGCCGAAGGTCAATGATCGATTTTGTGATCGTATCGGCTGATCTAAGGCCGCATGTTTTGGACACTCGGGTGAAGAGAGGGGCAGAGCTGTCAACTGATCACCATCTGGTAGTGAGTTGGATCAGAGGGTGGGGAAAGACTTTGGACAGACCAGGTAAGCCCAAACGGGTGGTGCGGGTGAACTGGGAACGTCTGGAGGAGGCCCCTGTCCGAAAGATCTTCAACTCACACCTCCGGCGGAGCTTTTCAGGCATCCCTGTGGAGGTTGGGGGCATTGAACCTGAGTGGGCAATGTTCAAAGCTTCTATTGCTGAAGCTGCGGCGGTGAGCTGTGGTCTCAAGGTCCTAGGTGCCTCAAGGGGTGGTAACCCTAGAACACCGTGGTGGACCACGGTGGTCAGGGAAGCTGTCCGACTGAAGAAGGAGGCCTTCAGGGATATGCTAGCCCTGGGGACTCCGGAGGCAGTTGCAGGGTACCGACAGGCCCGAAGGGCTGCAGCCGCTGCCGTGTCAGAGGCAAAGCAGCGGGTGTGGGAGAAGTTTGGAGAAGCTATGGAGAAGGACTTTCGGTCGGCACCAAAATGCTTCTGGAAAACCGTTCGGCACCTCAGAAGGGGAAAACGGGAACCATCCAAGCTGTGTACAGTAAGGATGGGACACTGTTGACCTCAACTGATGATGTGATCGGGCGCTGGAAAGAGCATTTTGAGGAGCTCCTGAATCCGACCTACACGCCCTCTAGTACAGAGGCAGAGCTGGAGGCTGATGGAGGGTCATCGTCAGTTTCCCTGGGGAAGTCGCTGAGGTAGTCAAACAACTCCACAGTGGCAAAGCCCCAGGGACTGATGAGATTCGTCCAGAAATGCTAAAAGCTTTGGGTGGGGAAGGGCTGTCTTGGTTGACACGCCTCTTCAACATTGCATGGAAGTCTGGGACAGTGCCAGAGGAGTGGCAGACCGGGGTGGTGGTTCCCCTCTTTAAAAAGGGGGACCAGAGAGTGTGTGCCAATTACAGAGGTATTACACTCCTCAGCCTCCCTGGTAAAGTGTACTCCAAAGTGCTGGAAAGGAGGGTTCGGCCAATAGTCGAACCTCAGATTGAAGAGGAACAATGCGGTTTTCGTCCTGGCCGGGGAACCACGGACCAGCTCTTTACTCTCGCAAGGATCCTGGAGGGGGCCTGGGAGTATGCCCATCCAGTCTACATGTGTTTTGTGGATCTGGAGAAGGCGTATGACCGGGTACCCCGGGATCTTTGTGGGAGGTGCTGCGGGAGTATGGGGTGAGGGGTCTCTTCTCAGGGCCATCCAATCTCTGTACGCTCAAAGCATGAGCTGTGTCCGTGTCCTCGGCAGTAAGTCGGATTCGTTCCCGGTGGGGGTTGGCCTCCGCCAGGGCTGCGCTTTGTCACCAATCCTGTTTGTAATATTCATGGACAGGATATCAAGGCGTAGTCATGGGGGAGGGGTTCCCGTTCGGTGGGCTGATGGTCACATCACTGCTTTTTGCGGATGATGTGGTCCTGATGGCCTCATCGGTCGGTGACCTTCAGCACTCACTGGATCGGTTCGCAGCCGAGTGTGAAGCGGCTGGGATGAGGGTTAGCACCTCTAAATCTGAGGCCATGACTCTCAGCAGGAAACCGGTGGAGTGCCTACTCCGGGTAGGGAATGAGTCCTTACTCCAAGTGAAGGAGTTCAAGTACCTCGGGGTCCTGTTCGCGAGTGAGGGAACAATGGAGCGGGAGTTTGGTCGGAGGATCGGAGCAGCGGGGGCGGTGTTGCATTCGCTTCACCGCACCGTTGTGACGAAAAGAGAGCTGAGCCGAAAGGCAAAGCTCTCGATCTACCGGTCAATCTTTGTTCCTACCCTCACCTATGGTCATGAAAGCTGGGTCATGACCGAAAGAACGAGATCGCGGGTACAAGCGGCCGAAATGGGTTTTCTCAGAAAGGTGGCTGGCCTCTCCCTTAGGGATAGGGTGAGAAGCTCAGTCATCCGAGAGGAACTCGGAGTAGAGCCGCTGCTCCTTTGCATAGAAAGGAGCCAGTTGAGGTGGTTCGGGCATCTTGTAAGAATGCCACCTGGGCGCCTCCCTAGAGAGGTGTTCCAGGCACGTCCAGCTGGGAGGAGACCTCGGGGAAGACCCAGGACTAGGTGGAGAGATTATATCTCCACACTGGCCTGGGAACGCCTCGGGATTCCCCAGTCAGAGCTGGCTAATGTTGCCCGGGAAAGGGAAGTTTGGGGTCCCCTGCTAGAGCTGCTACCCCCGCGACCCGACCCCGGATAAGCGGTTGAAGATGAGATGAGAGATGAGGCTGACAGTGAAGGACACAAAGCTGTGGTGAGGCGTCTCGCCATCGAATCAATGTATTCATTTTATAATTCAAGCGTCTAGTCGCACAACGATAGACTTTTAGTTCAGTCTCAATGACATTCTTCCAGTAACATTTTTCTAATTTATTTTTGTGTTCAAATCAGAGGAGTCGCTTTTGAATCAAACCTGAGGCAGATAATCCAGAATGGAATTTGTATTGAACACCTCCGTGTGTTTTTTGTTAAATACCTTCAACGTCTCAGTTCATTGAGTCATCGAACATATACATGAAAGGTTCTATTATCATTAAATCGGTCTGGTAAAATGATCTTCTGTTTTACTCCTAAATCAACAGCCTTGAACAGTTTAATAGAGGTGCTTCCTCCATCCACGTCTTACAGCACTGAGCAAAGCAGCAACTCGACTACAGCTTCATTTTTCACATGTAGCGAGGGGAAATTAATCAAAGTTGAGGAGTGATTTTTTTCCTGCAGCTCCCTCAGAGGATAAACATCAATAAACATTACTTAATAGCCTTACAACAAAACCCTGCAGGGTTCGATTTAATTTAACTGGTGGAGAACGCCTAAAGTGGTACTGTTTTACACCAAATTACATACTCTGAAACTTTGAGTTGGTAGCTATTTTTTACCCCAGAGAAAGAAATTGAATTAGCCCCAACTTAGACGGATACAAGGGAAAAGACCAACGCAATCGCAGTATTTCTTATTTAAAGTTTAAGTCGACATGTGACCTACTACTCAGAAAGTGGAGACACAGATTCCCAGACATCAAGGAGGCTAACATAATTAAGAAGATGAACACGCAGGTTAAGAGTGCAATTACAAGAGGAAATGGAGGCATATTTTCAAAAGTTTACAGGTATAACCCTGGTGACCATTTTAAATGTTTCTGTTTTTGATCAATTTCTTTGTTATGTCTGTGGATTACAGAACTTAAGACAAAGGCGCAACGATCTAAACCCAATGAACGTACAATGAATTGCTGAGATAATGATTGAAGGACGAAGGATGCCGACTGACTGGGGTTTGTTTGTACGACTCAGTGTCGTCTAAACTCAATTTCAGATGGGCACGGTTATGTACAAGACTGAGTTGACCTTGCCACCTGGGGGGGGACGGGGACGGGGACTGTTACCCGATGACAATTAACGTTTTTTGATCGCTGATTAAATGCACTTAGAAATATGTCCCATGTATCAAACAAAAAAAACGACTTGCTGCATTCAATTTGATTGAAGCTAAAATCAGATTGTAAATCAAACAACTCAATATAAACAAGCAATTCATTTATCATCTAATTATTTGCTAGCAAAACCGACAATGGTCACTTCAGAATCCCATGAACGGTGGCAGTTTACGGTCGGCCATGAATAGCGTTCTATGGCATGTAACAAGAGATCGCATGTTTCCTTAAAAAGTCTAAGCAAGCCTTTATGTATCGTGAATCAAGCCAAGCACAACCCCATGTCACATGTCATGCTGTTCTAGAAGGCTGCCTTCCTCCTATCTCTCTGTTGAGGGTTTAAATTACTAGAAATGTGTCACCGGGAAAAAATGTTCTGACATTTCATTATCGTAGGTTTTCCCAATAACGTTCACCCGGAGGAAGACTGTCTTTGAGAGACAGGGAAATTACAACAAATATATATCGGGGCATGGCTGTGATCTGCTACGTCCAGGTGTAGCTTGCCAACTGGTTCACCAGTGTGGTCATTTTGGTTTGATTTGCCGGTGTGATTCTCAGGTCTCATGATGCCAGAAACACAGAGTAATATGTACTTGAATTAAGTCATTTGCATACAGCCTCCTATTAATTAAACCTGGCATTCGTTTTCTATTATGACTAATTAAAGGGCTAGTGGTCAGAGCATCTGACCAGCAATCCAAAAGTTACAAGTGAAATATCAGTCATGCCAGAGCAAAGAAGTTAACCCCATTTGTTCACAAGTACGTTGCAAAAAAAATTATTTTGTAGTTACCCTGTTAAATTAAGAAAACGGTCCATTTGCTTGATATGGTAACAAAAAAAAAATATATATATAAATGTTAAAACAAATGGCCGCAAGTCACAAAGAATTAGAAGAAGCAAGAAAATGCAGTATCTACTCTGTTGTTAGCTTCTGAGTGGCAATTAGCCATGTTAGATCACCAAGGCCTCGGATTGGCTGAAGATCTGAGCAGCTGATTTACGTTTGATTTGCACAGAGGAGGAACACCTGTCCTCCCTAGCCTGCCTTCCCAGATGCCCTGGAGACATGATGAACGAGCGGCGCTGGCCGGCGCCCAAAAGACCCTGTTATCTGATACGCCTCCCACATCACAGCACATCCAAAAGGACAATGAAAAACAAAATATGTCACATACACACACACACACACATTAGCACCAAATCCCTCTGTTCACTCCCTTGTGGTAATTTACTAGCAGAGAGACTCTGCACAAGGGAGTTCCAGTCGTTTCCACTCTACGGCGTTCAGAAGACTGAATCGGTGCATATTCACCTCGTTCTCGTTTCACACACGTTTGATTAGGGAGCAATTTAATCCAAAACCCCCCCAAAAAATCTACATCGGTGTCACCGTTATGTACAGGTAACAAACACACAGAACATGGCTACAACAAAACAAGGGTGGAAAAGAACGAAAACCATCTAGAAACAAGCCAAATAGCCACAATGAAGACTGTCTTCCTCCCGGTCGCCAGTCGCCTCCCCTCTCACATGCCAGACTGGTGGGTTGGAGAACTGCTCCAGCTTCAATCCTCACTACTTACTCAGCTTATCTACTGCGCACTCTGTAGCCGGAGCTCAAAATGGAGTCACGTTGAGAAAGACCGAGCTGATGATGTCATCCTGGACTTTCCACAGGGTCGGCTTCAGGCGACACTGCCCAATAATAAACAAATCAAAATCCCCCAACTAGTTTAAAGAGACACACAGATCCACACGCATCGAGGTTAGCCTGAAATGGACGAATGAAAGAGAATGTGAAGCCTCTCGAGATTAGCTGTAATAAGTCGTTTGATCGCAGATCATATAACTTCTTAAAACAGGCCTTAACACGGGCCTTGTTTTGTTGTGTGTACACACATGGAATTAATTGCATTACTGTGCTCCTCTGACAAGAGCGGTCAAATCTATGTTCGTTTTTACAGACCTTAAAAAGGAATTTAAGTTGGGCGATAAACACCTACTTGTTTTTAAAAAAAATATCTCCCCTTGCCCTCTAACCCCTCTGTCCCTTGCACCCCCTTCTCCCCACTCACCCCCCCTGTCGCAGCCCTCCCTCTCCCCCTTCTCACCGACCCCCTCCCCCTCGCATCCCCCCGACGTAATCTGCAGAACAATCGCACACTAAGTACTGATCACAGGGACAGAGATGTGCCTTTTCTCCGCCTCTCCGTATCGATCTCCCATCCAATCTAAATGACCCCGTTAACCACCCCCCCTATGATGTAACTCCTCAACTGTTTGAGCCTCCATTTAGAAGTGGCACTGGCCCCCACCCCGACACACACACACACACACTTTAAAATGGGCCGGCGTGAAATAACTCACATCACCGCAAGAGCAATGAGGTCATTAGGACATGTGACGCCGCTCTGGAAACAGCGAGGGTGATTGAAAAATCAATGCTGATGACCGCTTTTCACCTTTTCTCCTCTCCTTTCTCTTCACTTGCTTTTTTGGTGTGTTTTTTCCTTCTTTTCTTTCTCCTTTTCTAGAAGGGATGGTATTAAAAACAGGATCAATAGATAACCTCACATCGCGTAATCGCTGGTATTCCTGCATTATAATTCTCTGTAACCCTCCCAGCAAATACCGTACTGTGAATACCGTACTGTGAATACCGTACTGTGAATTCCGTACTGTGAATACCGTACTGTGAATACCGTACTGTGAATACGTATTGTGAATAACGTACTGTGAATACCGTACTGTGAATACCGTACTGTGAATACCGTATTGTGAATACCAAACTGTGAATACCGTATTGTGAATACCGTACTGTGAATACGTATTGTGAATAACGTACTGTGAATACCATACTGTGAATACCGTATTGCGATTACCGTATTGTGATTACCGTATTGTGAATACCAAACTGTGAATACCGTGTTGTGAATACCGTACTATGAATAATGACTTGCGTGCATGCGTTTCACGTTATAATATTCCAGTGTTTGTACGGTGGTGGAACATGGAGCTCATGGCGGCTGGATGGTGGGTATATTCTCCTGTGGGGGCGCCTTGGACAACCACACTGCTGTAAATTGCCCTGGTTAAAACTGTCTGATAATTGGTTAATGATGTAAAATTATTCACACTAAAATACCAAAATGATAGGATGGTTTAACAACAAGGACTTGTCTTACCTGAAAAAAAAACACATTCGGTATATCAACCAACGGTATACTTTTTGGTCAAAATAACCCCGATTAAACCGCCAAAAGGCCCTGCGTTGTGTCTGCGGTCTGTCGGAGATCTCAACTGCAGCTGGAAGAGAGTTTTCATCTCCTCAGCAGATCGCTGCAGGTTCAAGCATCGTCTCGACACTCGACTTGCATTTGGCCTATTCACTAACCAAGAGTGTTTGCTAACCATGTCCTTATTAGACGCCGCCGGTGTTTTTCTGGTGGATTTTTTTTCCACATTACAAAAAAACCAAGGACACGGGCCAGGCAGCCCACGGCGATAGCCGAGGTGTTTTTTTCTCACCAGTCAACCTGGTCGGCTGAAGTGTAACTTTCATTAAAGAACGAGATTTAGTGCACTCGAAAAAGACAGATGAAAGAGTTAGAGGCTAATTATCAGGAAATTGAAAAGAGATAGATGTGCCGCTGCGACGACAATTAGAGAAGTGCAGAATATCAAAGACTTATCAACAGCAAGTAAAAAAGGCTGCCTTGAAGATTGAGCACAATTAAAGCATCGGCCGATGTCTGTGCGAAATGTGGGAGAAGTGAGGAGTAAAAATATGCAGGCAGACGGCGTTAAATCGCATTCTCTGATGAGGTTCACCTTCTCTGGCGAGGCTCTATCTCTTCTGACCTCTCCTTCATCTCTACCCCCTCCCTCCCCCCCTCCCTCCCTCCCTCTCTCCCACCCCCTGCCCCCCTCGGTCTATATTATATAAAGACAATGGAGGCTGTTCTAAGTGACACTGCTGTTCTCATCTGTTCTCGTCTGTTCTCATCCGGGGCTCTTCTGAAAGTGCAGCATGACACAAGTCCATAACAGTTACTGAAAAATCCCTCTGACCCTGACCTTTCATGGTAATGTTTGCTTGTGTCAAATCCTCATCTTATGTATCATCTCAGATACCAAGAAATACAATGTAGTGTGAAAACATGTATTTGAATCAAATTGAGGACAAATAATTGCATTTGATTATTTTTGCCTGTCATATTGGCAACTACAAATTAGCCAAACTATATATTTCTTATGAAGCGTTTTTTTGTATGAAAAATACAGTGATGAGGCAAACATTATGACCGTGTGCTGCCAGAACAGAGCCCAGATGCTGAGGCATGGACCCCATACAGATGCCCTGTGGTATCTGACACCAAGACATTACCAGGAGAACCCTAAAGATGCCCTGTGGTATCTGACACCAAGACATTACCAGGAGAACCCTAAAGATGCCCTGTGGTATCTGACACCAAGACATTACCAGGAGAACCCTAAAGGTGCCCTGTGGTATCTGACACCAAGACATTACCAGGAGAACCCTAAAGATGCCCTGTGGTATCTGACACCAAGACATTACCAGGAGAACCCTAAAGGTGCCCTGTGGTATCTGACACCAAGACATTACCAGGAGAACCCTAAAGATGCCCTGTGGTATCTGACACCAAGACATTACCAGGAGAACCCTAAAGGTGCCCTGTTGTATCTGACACCAAGACATTAACAGGATTGTCACGAATGGTGTGGGGGCGTGGCTACACAGACCTTTCGGTGATTCACTTCCTTGTTTATGTTTTGTCACTCAGCTGTTTCTGTTTGTATTCTACTGGGCTATAAAAGGGGAGCTAACAAGTCACTCCTTGTTCAGCATTGTTACATGTCACACGTTATTTTAGAGGTGAGTGGGTTATACTACTGCGGTTATTGTAATGTGTTTGTTTAAGTCGCTATATGCGCATTTTCATTTCAGTGCCACAGTTTAGTGTTTTTCGCCGTTCACGGTTTGTTTTACTTTTGTATGGTTAAATAAACCTGTTGAACGGATTACCGTAGCTCTGCATCTGGCTTCAACCGCACTACACCCTAACGTTCCGTGACAAGGATGTCTCATCACCATCACCTTAAACTCATCATCACGTTCCTTAAACCATTCCTGAACAATGTGTGCCGTGTGTTTGGTTGCAATATCTGTCCGAAAGGGAGTATCTGACACCAAGACAAGGTTTTCGTTGTTTACAGTTTGTTTTGAGTTCATATAAACCTGTTTCTAAGCGGAAGATCACGCTCTGCGCTTGGATTAAACCTGCACTACAGCACCTTGGTATCGTGACACCTACAGAGAAGGGGAACACCAATTAGATACAAGAGATTTTATCACATAACTTTCCAGCGCTAGCTAGTTAGCGTTCTGGCTTTTGATTAGGTTATATGTTCTGTTAACTTGACAAATCATTGTATTTTCTGTATAGTATGCAGTGTTAATTGCAATCGATATTGCATTCTTGCTGTCTATGTCATTAAGTCCTGAGATTAATCCATGCTTCCCACTGCCAGTATTAAATGTTCTTGCTCTGCATGTTAAGATTGTATTACTTCAATAGAGAGCAACATGTATGTCTGTTGTTCAAAGATGTGCTCACCATTTGCTACCTCCCTTACTTAACAGCCAATCAGGTATCGCCGACGGTGCGTTCATGTTTTTGTATTAAACTATTCACTAGATGTATTTTGCACTAGAAAACGTTGAAAGGCTCCGATTAACGGTGATATGCAGAACCCAGAACGTTTCTTCTGAGTGTGACTAATTATAACAGAGCAAGTCACACAGCTATGACATCTAGTAAGCGAGCAAGTAGTTAGCATGTCTCAATGTCTCTCAGTTACAGACTCTCAGTTACAGACTCTCAGTTGCAGACTCTCAGTAACAGACTCTTTAACTGACTCTCAGTTACAGACTCTCAGTTACAGACTCTCAGTTACAGACTCTCACTTATAAACGCTCAGTTACAGACTCTCAGTGACAGACTCTCAGTTACAGACTCTCTAACAGACTCTCAGTTACAGACTCTCAGTTACAGACTCTCAGTTACAGACTCTTTAACAGACTCTCAGTTACAGACTCTCAGTTACAGACTCTCACTTATAGACGCTCAGTTACAGACTCTCTGGGACAGACTCTCAGTTACACACTCTCAGTTACAGACTCTCAGTTACAGACTCTCAGTTACAGACTCTCAGTTACAGACTCTCTGTGACAGACTCTCAGTTACAGACTGTCAGTTACAGACTCTCAGTTACAGACTCTCAGTTACACTCTCTAACAGACGCTCAGTTACAGACTCTCAGTTACAGACTCTCAGTTACAGACTCTCTGTTACAGACTCTCTGTTACAGACTCTCTGTTACAGACTCTCAGTTACAGACTCTTGCAGAAACATTGATGTCACTGAAGCTCAAAATGTAGAATCCAATGATATAAAAAGTGAGTTTGGAGACAGACAATCTAAAAAATGATCCATTAATATAACACATACTTGTGTCGTTTTATGAAAGCCTAGCTCTGCTCGAATGTAGTTCGTTTGTGCTCAACCATCTTATGTGCAAATTAATGGAATAGTCTTTCCAACATTTCCAACATCTTTCCCTTAATATCTAAACTCCTCTGCATGAAGTGGTGCCAGTCAGAGGACAACAGACCGCTAAAGGCAATACATTGTTCTCAAATTTCAAAACAGAAGTTTTGATGGGACACATACCTTGGCAAAATGATGCCCGCAGAATGGTTCCCCAATTACTTCCAAACAACAAATAGAAAGAGACAAGCTCAAAGAGACTAGTTAAGGCACTGTAAAGCATTGTGTATTATACCAAGTCTGCGTTTGTTACATGAGCAAACAAAACCATTAGACGGTGCTTTGAATGGCAATCTCTGTGATCTCACTGATGATGGCAGACAAATAGAACGCAATCACGTTCTCGTAATACTATTAATGTTGTCTATAAATGTGAGGGCGCACAGGACTCCTGGCTACGGTCCTGTTCCGGGCAGTGTGTGTAGGTCACGGGTGTGTCAGCGGTCATCGACCTGTTAGCGTCTTTCCCAGTCTTTCCAAATACGCAGGTTCCAGGGACGTGTGATACAAATCGGGTATTAAAAGGAAAATTGTCAGAATGACTAAAATGTTTTTTTCCGTATTGATCTGGGCCTTGGGAGTTGTGAAGCGTGAAGTGACATCAGTATGTGGAGAGATGCTTCTGGGTCTCTACTCTCTTAAGGCAGCCTTTACGTAAACTGAACGAGGTCCCAGCCAAATCCACCATCTGGCTCGTTTTAGACTCTCCCTCTAATGTCCTTTTCTAACTCTCCTCTTTCTTTCTTCTCTCTTTCCCTCTCCTACCCTCCGTCTTCCTCACACTTCGTTCTCTCTCTTTTGTTCCGTTTTTTTTTTTTCTCTCGCTACATTTCCTTCCCCGTTCGCTCTTTCTCTTCGTGTTCCCCGCCTTCCTCTTCACCTTGCACCGGCGCTAATGTGCATCAAATGCCATTTCGGGATTGTTTACAAAACAACAGCTTGCTGGCGGAAACAGATAGCGGCGAGAAGGGCCCCGGCAAGCGAGCCGCCGGCGCTGTTTGCGGCGCTTTGGTGGCCAGATATCTTTGGGGACCGTGTTTTTCTGTTCGGCGAGAGCAACCCGTGTTGTTGTTGTATTGCTAAAATGGCATAAAACATGAGAAAACGGCGCCTCTACACCCTGGGACCGCTTTGTAGGGCACGTGTGGAGCAGAGGGCGATGACACGCGAGGGATGAGGGCTAGGGGGCGCTGTTGTGTACCCACACCAACACACACGTACACACAAGAAGCACGAGCAGACACACCCACCGTCCTTTACACACACACATGCATGCATGCACACACACTCACACACACACGCATGCGCACACACACACACACACACAGACACACACACACACACACCGAAGCAAGATGAAACGAGTTGGGAGGGGGTGGTCTGTACATTGACTGTGTAGTGTTGTACTTTGGTCTTAAGAAGCTGGATGCTGAGCAGATTGACAACTGTTTTTATTTTTGAATTTGTTTTTATATTTATATTTCTGTGGCCTGGCAAAGTAGAGAGGCAGGAAGTAATGAATTATTTTTTTAAATAGTTTTGAACAGTTGAATACGAACAGAGAAATGTACTTCTAAATATTAAATCTACATTTTATAGATCAGTTGTACAACTGTATAATTGCAATTATTTCATTGAAGATTGAACACAATTCTATTATAAAAAATTACAGTGTTTGTGTGTGTATGTGTGTGTGTGTGTGTGTGTGTGTGCCTCACGTGGACAAACGGCATACTGTTTGAGTGCATACATTTAAATGTCTTCCTTAATGATAAGAGTGTGTGCTTGTGTCTGTACATATTTCCTTTCTTCAAAATGACCTTATTTAAAAAACACTGTGATTCTAAAAAACCTCCTCATCTTTCTTTCGGCCCGAACTAGGACTTTAAATAGCACACTTTAACTCAGTCATTATGGCGAGGCCCCGAAAAGCATTGTTAGTTCAAAGGTAATATCAACTCTTGTCTCCCACCTACCTTACCCTGTTGTACTCTACTTGCCAGTGGTTTTAACACCAAGGCTTTATTCCTACCGTGATAAAAGTGTACCGATATAGCACCGTCCAATGACATTCATCATGGTAATCTTCATTATAATCAATTTACATTTCTATATTTGGTTCTCGTGTTAGAAAACAGCAATGGCCGGCTCCAAAGGCAAACGCAAAGCCTTTCTTCAAGAGTAGACAGCTCATATGACTGCTTTAGTGATAATACAGAACATACCAGAACATACCAGACACAGGTCATGCCAAATGTTCCCTTGAAATATGGGATGATGCCTTGAACGTCATACAACCAACATGCACACATATGCCCTAAAACAAAACAATTAACATTTTGTAAATGTTTTATTGACTTAAAAACTTTGGGAGAACAAAGCCACAGTAATTGTAAATATGTATATATCAGCCGTTTTCAGTTGTTGCTTGTGTTTGGTAGTTTCTCACTTTAGCCTTGCCTTCAGCATGTAAAACACCTGTTCATTTGTATTTAAATCAGGACATTCACTTAGCTTGGCCATGCCATCACACTGCCTCCACCATACATGCCATCACACTGCCTCCACCATACATGCCATCACACTGCCTCCACCATACATGCCATCACACTGCCTCCACCATACATGCCATCACACTTCCTCCACCATACATGCCATCACACTGCCTCCACCATACATGCCCATGGCATCACACTGCCTCCACCATACATGCCCATGTCATCACACTGCCTCCACCATACATGCCCATGTCATCACACTGCCTCCACCATACATGCCCATGCCATCACACTGCCTCCACCATACATGCCCATGCCATCACACTGCCTCCACCATACATGCCCATGCCATCACACTGCCTCCACCATACATGCCCATGCCATCACACTGCCTCCACCATACATGCCCATGCCATCACACTGCCTCCACCATACATGCCCATGTCATCACACTGCCTCCACCATACATGCCCATGCCATCACACTGCCTCCACCATACATGCCATCACACTGCCTCCACCATACATGCCATCACACTGCCTCCACCATACATGCCCATGCCATCACACTGCCTCCACCATACATGCCCATGCCATCACACATCCTGACCTCCTTCATCACTGTCCGGTATGCTAAAGCCACCGGAAGAAACAGGGGCAGGCTGCACATTTTATCCGCTCTGCCATTGGCAGCAATCTGTCCATACTGACTGCAGTCTGCTCCACACACTCACATCCAGTCTGCTCCACACACTCACATCCAGTCTGCTCCACACACTCACATCCAGTCTGCTCCACACACGCACATTCACATTCACTCAGAAGTCTCACTGGACATTTGCACTGTACATATTTACATATTTACATATTTTTACATATTGTTTTTTTTATTGTGGTCTTATTTGTTTGCCATGTCTGTATTAATTGCTGCAGTAACGGGCCAGAATGAATTCCTTGTTTGTTGTAAAACTGACCTGTCAGTAAAACTCTTTCCGATTTTTTTTCTTCGAACAGCATATTGTGACAGTGCAGCATTCTGGAGGTTGAAGGTGATATTACTCACAGGTATTTTAGCATGGTTTTCACTGCTCACGTAATTTTTCTGTTATAAACTGCTGTTATTATTCTCGGCCGATCTGGTGGTTGCTCTATTTACAGGACATTCCAAACTGCTGATTTGGCTACTGTATGCCCAACAACAACAATAAATTGCGTAGTTTTTAATTTCCATCCAAATCGCATGCTGGATTGATTATGCATACTGACACCAAGTTTAGAGTACAAAAGCACAAGCGAGTTAAAATCTGAGACTACACACTCACAGCTCTTTTATGTGTGAACAATCAATGCAACAGGAAACGTCTGATCAATTAGTTTACAGGTGTGAGCAAAATATCCCTGCCCTTAAACTATAATCTATGAAAATGGAACAAAGAAACTGTGACTGTGCTGCTATTCAATATCCCCAAATGAATAAAGCGACAAATTCTGGCATATAGATACAGCTAGCTCCATTTTAAGGGCTTTCATATTAAGGTATTGCAGTTATTTGTTTGGAAAATGTACTGTTTTGAGAGACAGACCGCTTCTTACTGCTCAGCGTACTGTGTAACCATGCCAAGTTATGAAAGCGACTCATGTAAACTAATATTTGTCGGATAGCAAAATTAGGTTAGGTCTGTAACAAAGTTACAACAAGCAACGAACCAGCTCCTAGCATAGGCTGTTTTTAATATGAGAAATAGAGACGGGAGACAAATTACAGGAAAACACTTTTTAATGAGGGGTTTAGGCTCTTTAGCCCAACTATAATATTGGCCTATCTGTAGTTTTAACAGATTGTTCTCGCTGACACAGTCGGATCAAGCGTTTTATTTATAGTCTCAGTTGCCCTGATAGTGAACGCTCTTTCAAAGTCACTCAGATCTTTTCCTCTTGTCGTCCTGATGCAAAATGGAGGTCGGCTGTGTCCTCACAGCATTATAAACATTCCTTAAATATCAAAACACAAACGAAAACTATAAAGAAAATCGGTTTTTATACGACTTCCGGGCTGCTACCTTAGTAACATTTCCTCTCTGACTGTGGATATAGGCTGTGTGAGTAGAACTAGGCTGTGTTCAGGTGAACAGTGCTTGGCAGACTGTGCGCTTCAGCTCGCCATGTGGCACATCTCATTTATCACCGAGTGGTTAAACCGCGGCTCACGTTACCGAGACGCCACAGGGCCGTTATCGCACGCTCTAGTTTAGCCTTTACACTACACCCTGGTCTCCGTTTCACCGCAACTGCATTTTATTCTCTCTCTTTTTATCACTTTGTCTCTCTCTCTCGTTCCGTTTCTTCACGCATTCTTTCTCTCCTGCTTTGTCTCTCTGTCGTGCTCTTCCGCTCCCTCTTTCACATTTTTACTTAACTCTCCATCTGAACCTCTCGATTATTATGAGTATGTGTGGGGCGCGACCCCCCCGGCTTCAGGATTAAGGGGCCTCGGGTAACAAAGTCCGTGTGCGCTGGACTATGTGGCGGAGATTAGCTTCAAAAAGTTCCCCCAACCCCGGAGTTCACGAAGAGAGCCGGATTAGACGGACAGCTCTCGTCTGTGAGGGGAGCTGCAGTCATGTGAGTGGAGATATCGCTGCCCCCCCCCGTCACCTTCTAACTAATGGTACGCTCCTCCTCTGTGTGTGTTTGCGGGATTGGAACCCTGCCCTGTATATTTGGTAGGGTCCGGTCCGGGAGGAATGCTAACTCTCAGAGCTAGTGCCTGTCACAGCTCCTCCTCAACGGGCCGGGAATTAAGCTCACGCTGATTTATTGAGAGACACCGACACACCCCAACCCGGCGTTGTTTATGACACCCAAACCTCCTCACGGAACAGTCAACGCTGTTTCTGTCTCTTCTATTGGTTAATGCTGCCATTGTACGGTACAGTGGGACGGGGAGGGGATCGTTTTTGTCTCTTGCAAACAGACACACACACACACACACACACACACACACACACACACTCACACACTCACACACACACACACACACACACACACTCACACACACACACACACTCACACACACACACACTCACACACACACACACACTCACACACACACACACACACTCACACGCAAAAGTGTTAATGCACACAAACACACATTTGCAAACACAACAACAGAAATTGTGCAGCGGGAGCACAAACAGGCACACACACACACTTCTCCTTGTATCCTCTGGGTCCTGTCATGACGGTTTGTCTCCTAAGAAACGCACGTCTCCTTCGGATAAATGTGCATTACGCTTCGCGAGATTCCCTCTGTTTCGCCCGACACGCCCAGATCCCATTGAACAGGATACTATAATTAGCCGGTCTCCCTGACAGGATGCATTGTGGGTGTCGGGCTGACCGCTCAAACATCACAGCGGGATGCATTACCTTTTAATGAGAGGACATTTGATTGATAGCTCCGCTGCGCCAGCCAGATCTGCCATTGCGGATCGCGGGCTGACGGCGGTATGTGTCAAAATCGGCGCAGCTTCTCGCCGTGAGCCGCGTGAGGCGTCCAAAACCCCGCCGCAAACGAGACACATGTTTGCCAACGCCCGCTATTGCCGTCCCGAGCCTGGTCGGGTCCGATTAGCAGAGCTAGCGATGACGGGAACCGGATGGGCGGGTGTCATCGATCAGTTAGACAACCCGACCTCAGCACAATGTCAGCTGCCGATCCAAGCGGCGGAGCCAGAGGCGGGTGTCGTCGGATCGATGAGACCCGCTCTCACTTCAACTCGGTCCATTCGGTCGCATACGATCTTTATTTACATGGCACCGATGTTTTACGGTGGTGCGTCTGCTCAGTGGGGAGCACAGCCGTGTGTGTTTCTGGGGTCGACCAGCGACTCCTTTAAATCAGTGAGCCGCAGGTCGCTTCTAAGCCGCAGTGTCCGACCAGTGACTGAGATGTTGCCGATCCCAGAGCGTAAATGGTGAGAAATCGGCTGTTCTGTCACTGGGCAAAGCAGTAAAGCCGAATGGCTGAAAGTGGCAGATCACGTTATTTTAACTCCGAAGAATTGGGGTCAAATGTGTTTGCCAATCGGTTAGACTTTGTGTGCAAACTGACAGATACCTCCATTCCCGTATATTCCCCACATTTTGACACGGTCCTATTCCTGCACCGGTCGACGTAATTGTTCCAGAATCGTTTTAATTTGTGTCGGAGAACACAGAGAGCGATAGAGAACGAGAGACGCGTATAACGGAACGGGAGAAGTTTTTACCGACGGCGGCAGAAGCTAAGGTGTGTCAGGTTAGTGACAGTCTGACACATGGAGCTCTCTGCTGGCACCTCTCCTGACAGCACAGCGTATTATAAGTCTACCTCGGGTGTTGCAGATGGCGAGGGAGACAGTGAATCCTTTACCTGGCATTTTGGAAGGGGCGACATTCATATTTCATCAAAAGTACGTTTACGCACGCAAACAAACAATAAAGCGATGTATGTCGACAAATCCGCCCCACCAGTCTCTCCCTCTTCGGTTTTCACTCTCTCTCTCTCTCTGTCGCTCGATTTCCTTCTTTCTTCTCTCCCTCATGGTTCTGCACTCGCTGTGTGAGTTTTTTTCTTGTCTCTCCGAGTTAAGTACTCGAAGGCATAGCGTTCCCTGGCATGAGTAGTATCTCCCTGTTTATGGGAACGTTATGGGAGGGTGTTCTCCAAGCTCGATATGAAGTTACGAGGTCTGAGATTGACACGGCTAAAGGACCTATTCTATTGTTCGTTGTGGATTCTGAAGAGACCCTGTTCTTGCCAATGTTTGAAAGAAACAGTTTGATACAGAGACGTGGACAAATTACAGTCCCACAATTACCTGTACCGAATACACACTGTAGCCATTCAACAGACTCTTGTCTGTTCACAGCGCTTCAAAGGAGTGAATGCGATTAAATACCTTGCTCAAGGGCACATCTACTGAATTTAAACGACAGCATTGACGGCGCTTCAAACCGGTGACCGTTTGGCATCTGCAGCCGTGCTCAAACCGTAACACAATAACACAAGCCCCACGTCCCGTTGAAAACATACGAACGTACATAATCACACGCACGAACACACCACACACGCGCAAAAGAAAAGCATGGCGAACTACGCTAGATCAACATGTTCCGCCGGGCGACGTTTCGGCAGCTTGCCGTAGGTGCCGCGAGCAAACATTAAATAAACATGTCAAGTCGTGCACGTTGTTTTAGCTCTAATGATGATCAGCCAGGCCTGCTTCAACTGAAGAAGCCGAAGGAAAAAAAACAGCTCTTCCCACAACACATGCACACACACACGTGCACGCACACACACGCACACACACAGCGCAACTCCCCAGACCTGCTGTTTCGTCTTCCCACATAAAACACAACCATCTCATGACGTCTTCTCCAAGTAAAAAAGTAAAAGACTCCGCGGCTTTGAATCGAGAGTTGTGCTTGTGTTGGGATTCTGATATGAAGTAGAACGACATCAGTCAAATCGCTGCTTTTGTGCGGATTTGAACGTCGCTCCTACGCCGCCGAATTCCCAGACGCGCGTGTTGGATGTGAGCGGGCGCGTGTTGACAAAAGAGCGGATGCGGGAACGAGTGTAAACGCTCTGTTTGTGTGTTTACCTCGATGCGAACCCCTAGGTGAGAAGCTCGGCTCACCAGCCCCTCTCCTACCCCGCATCCGTCTCGTCTTTGAAGAACGGGCTCAGCGTCGGATTAAAGTTTGTTTGTTTTACGTTTAGCGAGCGAGAGCTGCCATTTCTCCGCCTCGTCTTCTCCCACACGCTCACGCGCCGACGCCTTTCGGAGAGCTGAAGACACGCGTGTGCTCGCGGGCGTTCAACACACACACGCGCGCACACACATGCCACACCGCCCACCTAGCCCCCCTCAAAACGCACACACACACGCACACACACAAACACACACACACACACACACACACACACACATGGAGGAGCCCTCAGATCAGAAGCAAACTGAAGTGCTGAGACTGCATATGGAAATGCTGATAGATTGTCAAGTGTCTCCGTGTGCATACATCAGAGTAATCAACCTACTGCTGATGGCTGGAGCTCCAGATCCACTGGCACGGGCATGAGTGTGAGGCTGCCAACCAGGGCTTGGAAAGGTGGAGGAGGGGTGTGTGTGTGTGTGTGTGTGTGTCTGTGTGTGTGTGTGTGTGTGTGAGCCCATATGTCCGTGGCCTACATCTATAGAGGATGTCTGCGGCACGTACAGACTGTCCGTGTTTATGATGTCGTTAGTTTGTGCATGCGTAGAGGATACCTTCACCTGACTGGTGCCGGGCACGTTTCATCATCCCAAACAGATCCCCCAGCAGGCCTTGCTCCTCACGTCCCCACGAAGGGACTTGGATGGCGGAGAACGTTAACACAGCACACGTAACATACACGGTGTCATCCTCCAGGGATCCCCGGGGTGCCCTCCCCTCCCCCGCCTCTCTCTCCCCCCCTCTCTCTCCCCCCCGCTCTCTCTCTCCCTCTCCCCCGCTCTCTCTTTCTCTTTCTCTCTTTCTCCCTCTCCCCCGCTCTCTCTTTCTCTCTCTCTCTCTCCCTCTCCCCTGCTCTCTCTTTCTCTCTCTGGCTTTCCCTGCTCATCTCTGTCTCTCCTGCTCTCTAGGGAGGAGAAGGGAAGAGACCAAACGAGCTGACATAATGTTGTTTAAATAGGAAGGGTCTTGTTGTTTCAGCCCTGACACACATACTAGCAAATATGCAAACACATACAGATACATAAATACATACATAGATACACATATAGAAAGACACATACATACACACACACACATAGATAGATACACACATAGATACACACATACACACACATACATAGATACACATATAGAAAGACACATACATACACACACACACATAGATACACACATAGATACACACACACACATACACACACATACATAGATACACATATCGAAAGACACATACATACCCACACACACATAGATACACACATAGATACACACACACACATACACACACATACATAGATACACATATAGAAAGACACATACATACACACACACACATAGATACACACATAGATACACACACACATACACACACATACATAGATACACATATAGAAAGACACATACATACACACACACACATAGATACACACATAGATACACACATACATAGATACACATATAGAAAGACACATACATACACACACACACATAGATACACACATAGATACACACACACATACACACACATACATAAATACACATATAGAAAGACACATACATACACACACACACACACACACACATAGATACACACATAGATACACACACACATACACACACATACATAGATACACATATAGAAAGACACATACATACACGCACACACACATAGATACACACATAGATACACACACACATAAACACACATACATAGATACACATATCAAAAGACACATACATACACACACACACATAGATACACACATAGATACACATACACACACATACATAGATAAACATATCGAAAGACACATACATACACACATACACATAGATACACACACACACATAGATACACACACACATACACACACATACATAGATACACATATAGAAAGACACATACATACACACACACATACATAGATACACACATAGATACACACACACACATACACACACATACATAGATACACATATAGAAAGACACATACATACACACACACACACACATAGATACACACATAGACACACACACACATACACACACATACATAGATACACATTTAGAAAGACACATACATAGATACACACACATACATTGATACACACACATACATAGATACACACAGATACATACAGACACACATACATACAGACACACATACATACATACATACAGACACACATACATAGATACACACACATACATACAGACACGCATACATAGATACACACACATACATACATACATACAGACACACATACATAGAAACACACACATACATACAGACACACATACATACAGACACACATACATAGATACACACACATACATACAGACACGCATACATAGATACACACACATACATACATACAGACACACATACATAGAAACACACACATACATACAGACACACATACATAGATACACACACATACATACAGACACACATACATAGATACACACATATACATACAGACACACATACATAGATACACACACATAGATACACACACATACATACAGACACACATACATAGATACACACACATACATACAGACACGCATACATAGATACACACACATACATACATACAGACACACATACATAGAAACACACACATACATACAGACACACATACATAGATACACACACATACATACAGACACACATACATAGATACACACACATACATACAGACACACATACATAGATACACACACATACATACAGACACACATACATAGATACACACACATACATACAGACACACATACATAGATACACACATACATACAGACACACATACATAGATACACACACATACATACAGACACACATACATAGATACACACACATACATACAGACACACATACATAGATACACACATACATACAGACACACATACATAGATACACACACATACATAGATACACACTAGCGGTTATGGTTCACTAGCGGTTATGTGTCTGTATATTCCTCCTGCAGTTTTGTGTTATTGCCACGGGCACTGCAACTGTCTTTGCTCCTTGTGTCTCTCCCTGTAACGATACACACATGAGGATACAGTAATGTGATAATGATGCTGTATTATTACATATATATGTAACGATACAGTAATGTGATAATGCTGCTGTATTATTACATATATATGTAACGATACAGTAATGTGATAATGATGCTGTATTATTACATATATATGTAACGATACAGTAATGTGATAATGCTGCTGTATTATTGCATATACATAACGATACAGTAATGTGATAATGCTGCTGTATTATTGTACATACCTAACGATACAGTAATGTGATAATGCTGCTGTATTATTACATATATATGTAACGATACAGTAATGTGATAATGCTGCTGTATCATTACATATATATGTAACGATACAGTAATGTGATAATGCTGCTGTATTATTGTACATACCTAACGATACAGTAATGTGATAATGCTGCTGTATTATTACATATATATGTAACGATACAGTAATGTGATAATGCTGCTGTATTATTGTACATACCTAACGATACAGTAATGTGATAATGCTGCTGTATTATTACATATATATGTAACGATACAGTAATGTGATAATGATGCTGTATTATTGTACATACCTAACGATACAGTAATGTGATAATGCTGCTGTATTATTACATATATATGTAACGATACAGTAATGTGATAATGATGCTGTATTATTACATATATATGTAACGATACAGTAATGTGATAATGCTGCTGTATTATTACGTATATATGTAACGATACAGTAATGTGATAATGCTGCTGTATTATTACATATATATGTAACGATACAGTAATGTGATAATGCTGCTGTATTATTGTACATACCTAACGATACAGTAATGTGATAATGCTGCTGTATTATTACATATATATGTAACGATACAGTAATGTGATAATGCTGCTGTATTATTACATATATATGTAACGATACAGTAATGTGATAATGATGCTGTATTATTACATATATATGTAACGATACAGTAATGTGATAATGCTGCTGTATTATTGTATATACATAACGATACAGTAATGTGATAATGCTGCTGTATTATTACATATATATCTAACGATACAGTAATGTGATAATGATACTGTATTATTACATATATATGTAACGATACAGTAATGTGATAATGCTGCTGTATTATTACATATATATGTAACGATACAGTAATGTGATAATGCTGCTGTATTATTACATATATATGTAACGATACAGTAATGTGATAATGATGCTGTATTATTACATATATATGTAACGATACAGTAATGTGATAATGCTGCTGTATTATTGTACATACCTAACGATACAGTAATGTGATAATGCTGCTGTATTATTACATATATATGTAACGATACAGTAATGTGATAATGATGCTGTATTATTACATATATATGTAACGATACAGTAATGTGATAATGATGCTGTATTATTACATATATATGTAACGATACAGTAATGTAATAATGCTGCTGTAATATTGTACATACCTAACGATACAGTAATGTGATAATGCTGCTGTATTATTACATATATATGTAACGATACAGTAATGTGATAATGATGCTGTATTATTACATATATATGTAACGATACAGTAATGTGATAATGCTGCTGTATTATTACATATATATGTAACGATACAGTAATGTGATAATGATGCTGTATTATTACATATATATGTAACGATACAGTAATGTGATAATGCTGCTGTATTATTGCATATACATAACGATACAGTAATGTGATAATGCTGCTGTATTATTGTACATACCTAACGATACAGTAATGTGATAATGCTGCTGTATTATTACATATATATGTAACGATACAGTAATGTGATAATGCTGCTGTATCATTACATATATATGTAATGATACAGTAATGTGATAATGATGCTGTATTATTGTACATACAGTAATGTGATAATGCGATACAGTAATGTGATAATGCTGCTGTATTATTACATATATATAACGATACAGTAATGTGATAATGCTGCTGTATTATTATATATATATAACGATACAGTAATGTGATAATGCTGCTGTATTATTACATATATATGTAACGATACAGTAATGTGATAATGCTGCTGTATTATTGTACATACATAACGATACAGTAATGTGATAATGCTGCTGTATTATTACATATATATGTAACGATACAGTAATGTGATAATGCTGCTGTATTATTACATATATATGTAACGATACAGTAATGTGATAATGCTGCTGTATTATTACATACATACAGTAATGTGATAATGCTGCTGTATTATTACATATATATGTATACAGTAATGTGATAATGCTGCTGTATTATTACATACAGTAATGTGATAATGCTGCTGTATTATTACATATATATGATACAGTAATGTGATAATGATGCTGTATTATTACATATATATGTAACGATACAGTAATGTGATAATGATGCTGTATTATTACATATATATGTATACAGTAATGTGATAATGCTGCTGTATTATTGTATATACATAACGATACAGTAATGTGATAATGCTGCTGTATTATTACATATATATGTAACGATACAGTAATGTGATAATGATGCTGTATTATTACATATATATGTAACGATACAGTAATGTGATAATGCTGCTGTATTATTACATATATATGTAATACAGTAATGTGATAATGCTGCTGTATTATTACATATATATGTAACGATACAGTAATGTGATAATGATGCTGTATTATTACATATATATGTACAGTAATGTGATAATGCTGCTGTATTATTATACAGTAATGTGATAATGATGTGTATAATGATACTGTATTGATGCTGTATTATTACATATATATGTAACGATACAGTAATGTGATAATGCTACTGTATTATTGTACATACATATATATGTAACGATACAGTAATGTGATAATGCTGCTGTATTATTACATATATATAATGTAATAATGCTATACAGTAATGTGATAATGCTACTGTATTATTACATATATATGTAACGATACAGTAATGTGATAATGCTGCTGTATTATTACATGTATATGTAACGATACAGTAATGTGATAATGCTGCTGTATTATTACATATATAATGTGATAATGCTGCTGTATTATTACATATATATGTAACGATACAGTAATGTGATAATGATGCTGTATTAATGATGTGATAATGCTGTATTATTACATATATATGTAACGATACAGTAATGTGATAATGCTGCTGTATTATTGTACATACCTATGTACGATACAGTAATGTGATAATGCTGCTGTATTATTACATATATATAATGTGATAACATAACGATACAGTAATGTGATAATGATGCTGTATTATTACATATATATGTAACGATACAGTAATGTGATAATGATGCTGTATTATTACATATATATGTAAATGCTACTGATACGGTAATGTAATAATGCTGCTGTAATATTGTACATACCTAACGATACAGTAATGTGATAATGCTGCTGTATTATTACATATATATGTAACGATACAGTAATGTGATAATGATGCTGTATTATTACATATATATGTAACGATACAGTAATGTGATAATGATGCTGTATTATTACATATATATGTAATGATACAGTAATGTGATAATGCTGCTGTATTATTACATATATATGTAACGATACAGTAATGTGATAATGATGCTGTATTATTACATATATATGTAACGATACAGTAATGTGATAATGCTGCTGTATTATTACATATATATGTAACAATACAGTAATGTGATAATGCCGCTGTATTATTGTACACACATAACTATACAGTAATGTGATAATGCTACTATATTATTGTACATACATAACGATACAGTAATGTGATAATGCTACTGTATTTATATATATATATATATATATATATATTTAACGATACAGTAATGTGATAATGCTACTGTATTATTGTACACACATAACGATACAGTAATGTGATAATGCTACTGTATTATTGTACATACATAAGGATACAGTAATGTGATAACGCTACTGTATTATTACATATATATGTAACGATACAGTAATGTGATAATGCTACTGTGTTATTACATACATATGTAACTATACAGCAATGTGATAATGCTACTGTATTATTACATGTATATGTAGCGATACAGTAATGTGATAATGCTACTGTATTAATATATATATATATATGTAACGATACAGTAATGTGATAATGCTGCTGTATTTTTGTACATACCTAACGATACAGTAATGTGATAATGCTACTGTATTAATATATATGTAACGATACAGTAATGTGATAATACTACTGTATTATTGTACATATGTAACGATACAGTAATGTGATAATGCTACTGTTTTAATATATATATATATGTAACGATACAGTAATGTGATAATGCTACTGTATTATTGTACACACATAAGGATACAGTAATGTGATAATGCTACTGTATTATTGTACATACATAACGATACAGTAATGTGATAATGCTACTGTATTATTGTACACACATAACTATACAGTAATGTGATAATGCTACTATATTATTGTACATACATAACGATACAGTAATGTGATAATGCTACTGTATTATTGTACATACATAACGATACAGTAATGTGATAATGCTACTCTATTATTGTACATACATAAGGATACAGTAATGTGATAATACTACTGTATTATTGAACACACATAACGATACAGTAATGTGATAATGCTACTGTATTATTGTACACACATAACGATACAGTAATGTGATAATGCTACTGTATTATTGTACATACATAAGGATACAGTAATGTGATAACGCTACTGTATTTTTGTCCACCAGGGGATTAGACGAGAAGGCCGTCTAACTTTTCTGGTGTTGTGTTTCATTTGAACATGAGCTCTTGGACCACACCTCAGAACCCCCAAGCCTGTTGGTCTCGTAGCCGTCCCTGCCCAGCGTCCTCCTGGTTGGGTTGCTGATCAAGTAGATGATCGTACCTGACTACTCCAGCATCCACTCCACTGACCAACTGAGCTAGACCTTTCTACTGTGCATCAACCCTGTTGTTACTTGGTCTTTGGCAAGTTTTGGTCTTTGGCAAGCCTGGGTGTTTGTAGAAGCACCTACAGACAACTGCTGATGTAAAACGGGCCTCATAAAATACATTTGCATGGTTTATTTGATCGATTGCTCGCATGTACGATCCGCTTCAAGCCCTCCAAATGCATTTTAATCGGATTAAGAACCGGGGCTTTGACTTTGACTCCATTAGTCACCATGTCTTCTCTGTTAGCCATTGTGTTTAAGCTTTGCTTTTGTTTTTTGGACCATTGTCCTGCTTCAGCTTTTTGACAGATGGCCTCACATTCCTCTCTGGGATCTTCTGGTACAATATGGAGTTCATGGTTGACCCAGTTTGTTGATGATTCATCTGACACTGGAACAATGGTTGACATGGCGTTCTAACCCCTCCCAGACGTGTCTCTTCTCAAACAGGTCTTATCATCTTGGCATAATATGTCCAACGGGTGGTCTTGCTTTTCACACGACGTTCATCCTATACATTCACCTACGTACGTGCATATATACAGGCACGGTGGTCTTCCATAACAGTGGATTGTTCCAGCCACTCAGTGTCATACAAGACCTGCCAGTCAACAAGCGTTATTTCTCCTGACGGCTTCCCTCTGGTTCCCCGTGTAACAAACCCTTGGCAGAGCACACCTCTCCCTTGTCTCCTCCTAGATCCTTCACTTTGATGAGGTGCCAGTACGCTAGAACAGGACGACACACACACACACACAGAAACACGAACGCGCGCCATTTTATCGACACTCCCTGTCCACGGCGTCGCCCCGTCCGCCCTGCGCGGGCACGTCTCCGCGCCGGTGCCAGCGTGCGTTCGCGCCACCCTGCCGGTGTTTGTGTCTCAGCAGAGCCACTCCGGCGCTGCCAGCCACCGGGTGAAAGTATTCGCGAAGTGGCAGCTGCAAAAGTCCCACCCAAACACGGTCTGAGGAGAAGTGACAGCTCTGTATATCTCTCACCAGCTCTGACAGTTGACAGATGGATAGCTCTTGTACTCAGTAGAAAGAGGGAGAGAGAGTGAGAGAGGAGGGGGAAAGTGAGAGTGAGGCAAGAGGAGAGAGTGAACCGCCCCCCCCCCTCCCCTCCCACCAGGATGCTTCGCCAGCTCGGCTCGCTGTATCTGTTCCGAGGGCCAACGTTTCATTGAGTGCTACTGAGAATAATAAAGCCCACGAAAGCCAGCTCAGTGCCAAACTATCTCTCCCCCTCTCTCCTTTACTCTTCCTTTCCCTCCCTTCCACCCCCTTTTAATTCGCTCGTTCTCTCCATCGTTGTCTCTGCGACGCCGTGACTCGCTCTTTTCTGTTCCGCGGGCCTTTTCTCTCTACCCTGCTCGTTTGGTCATCTCTCTCTCTCTCATCTCTCTCTCTCTCTCTCTCTCTCTCTCTCTCAGGCTATCGAAGGTGTGGCTGACAGGAGGTGAGAGGTTTCTGTCAAACAAGCTCAACGCCAAACTGTTCACTGACTTCTGATGCGTCTGTGAGTGTCCGTGTGGCAGAAAGGTTTCTCCGTTGCCCCGTTCTTCACCTTTATCCTCCCACATGGGACAACAGTTTAAACAGTCTTCTTCTCTGGTCTGCCGTCTCCTCACTCAGCCCCTCTCGCCCCCCTCATCCCTCCCCTTTCCTCACCCCCTCCTCCACCGTCTCCTCCCCAACCCCCCTCCCCATACCCATTTAAATGAGGCCGATTAGGTCCATTTAGTACCAGGGAAATGCAGTACGCCTGACAGCCGACTGGCTACAGACTGTATTCCAACGGAGCCTCCAGTCTCCGTGACCTTCAGACGGTCAAAGCCTGCCTCTCCGTCGGTCCGTCCCGCGAGTTGGGTGTGGCGTCGCGGTTCTGCTGCGTGGCAGATTTGGCACTCCCTCAGGCCATTTTTATTTTTGGCAGCGCGGAGGAGGATTAGTGGTGTTAGCGAGGGAGCGCGGGGAGGTGTTTGTTATTTTGTGTTGGTGTCCACTTCAATGGAAACATGAAATGGGCTGCTTAGTGACACACTCCAGCGGAGGGGAGACGACGTGTGGACAAATCTCTTGTTCTCTTTCAGTCCTCCTCTCGTCCTCTCTCACCAATCTCCTCTATTCCTCACACACGCACACACACACACACTCGCAAACATTTGACTGGCCGTTTTTAGGTGACTAGCATGCTTTACTGGTGTATGCATTATTGTAGAGCCCTGCGGTTTGACAAGCAACACACTTCAAAGATCTTTATACTTTTAATTTTAAGTATACTGTATATAGAAAACAACAGATTCAGTAGGAGAGAAAGATTACAGGTTGACTGTAGAAGAAACCGATAGAGGAACCATACTATGGTTCCTCTTGTATTCATACATATAAGAATACAAGATTATACACATTTACAAAAGCATCTGGGCAGTGTCCAGAGTGTATAAACAGAATCCAAGTCAGTTAATGAACAGGTAACTAACCGAACTGAAGCAGAAAAGGTGAAATGATGTATACAATATTATGTACAATGGCCATCAGCCATCAGGGAGTACAGTGTGTCAATGAGCCGATGTATGAGTCAAATGAGAGGGAGTACAGTGTGTCAATGAGCTGATGTACGAGTCAAATGAGTTGGAGTACAGTGTGTCAATGAGCCGATGTATGAGTCAAATGAGATGATGTACAGTGTGTCAATGAGCCGATGTATGAGTCAAATGAGAGGGAGTACAGTGTGTCAATGAGCCGATGTATGAGTCAGATGAGAGGGAGTACAGTGTGTCAATGAGCCGATGTATGAGTCAAATGAGAGGGAGTACAGTGTGTCAATGAGCCGATGTATGAGTCAAATGAGAGGGAGTACAGTGTGTCAATGAGCCGATGTATGAGTCAAATGAGAGGGAGTACAGTGTGTCAATGAGCCGATGTATGAGTCAAATGAGAGGGAGTACAGTGTGTCAATGAGCCGATGTATGAGTCAAATGAGAGGGAGTACAATGTGTCAATGAGCCGATGTATGAGTCAAATGAGAGGGAGTACAGTGTGTCAATGAGCTGATGTACGAGTCAAATGAGAGGGAGTACAGTGTATCAATGAGCCGATGTATGAGTCAAATGAGAGGGAGTACAATGTGTCAATGAGCCGATGTATGAGTCAAATTAGAGGGAGTACAATGTGTCAATGAGCCGATGTATGAGTCAAATGAGAGGGAGTACAGTGTGTCAATGAGCCGATGTATGAGTCAAATGAGAGGGAGTACAGTGTGTCAATGAGCCGATGTATGAGTCAAATGAGAGGGAGTACAGTGTGTCAATGAGCCGATGTATGAGTCAAATGAGAGGGAGTACAATGTGTCAATGAGCCGATGTATGAGTCAAATGAGAGGGAGTACAGTGTGTCAATGAGCCGATGTATGAGTCAAATGAGAGGGAGTACAATGTGTCAATGAGCCGATGTATGAGTCAAATGAGAGGGAGTACAGTGTGTCAATGAGCCGATGTATGAGTCAAATGAGAGGGAGTACAGTGTGTCAATGAGCTGATGTACGAGTCAAATGAGTTGGAGTACAGTGTGTCAATGAGCCGATGTATGAGTCAAATGAGATGATGTACAGTGTGTCAATGAGCCGATGTATGAGTCAAATGAGAGGGAGTACAGTGTGTCAATGAGCCGATGTATGAGTCAGATGATAGAACATAATTATTATTTCAACTGAAAATAATTATTTCTGACCTTGTCAATGACTACATTTCCTATTCATTTTGCACCTCATTTCATGTATGTTTTCATGGTGTATTTACAGTATCTCATACATTTTTCAGTAAGCAGATTAAGTGCTGCATTTGGGCTTTGTGATCAGAATCACAACCAGAAAGAGTTTTATTGCCAACTAGGAGTTTGTTCTGGCCCATTACTGCACCACTTAATACACACAAATGAACAGAAATAAACAGTATACTGCAACAAATTACTAAAATAGAAAAACATGTACGGCCCAAATGTCCAGTGAGAGTTCTGAGGGAATGTGAGGAGCAGGCTAAAGTCAGTTTGGTTCCGGAGGCCGATGTTGAGAGCTGATAATATTGGGAGTAGATAATATTCAAATTAGCAGAAACACGCAGTCCACACACACAGCGACGTCCCTTACCCAGCACTCACAGGAAGGCGACGTCAGTGAGCATCATAAATCACAGTGATACATCCTAATCAGAAGTCCTGGGTTGGTGACAGTACCCACCCCACCCCCCACCCTTCAGACTCCAAATGTCACCTCCGTGAGTCACCCGGGGAAGACACCTGACGCGCCACCGTGAGCACTCTGTCCTTCGGAACGCGCGGCCAAGGACTGCCAACACCCGGCGTCGGAGAGAGACCCGGAGATGGAGACAGGCCTGGCCCAGAATAGAGTCGTCCCCTAAAGAGAGAAAGAGACAGAGGTAAGGGAAAGAGAGAAAGCAGAGAGAAAAGGACGGAATACGACTGAATGGACAGAGAGAATAGAAGAGAAATGATAGCGGAATTCGCGGAGATCGAATGAGATTCCGGGCCGGAAGACATTGGGGAAGTGGAGCTATTAGCCTGCGACGACCTTCACTAGAGGATCGCCATCAATTCCACCCAACGAGCTGTTTACCTAATTAAAACCTGCGCCCGTGTGTCTCCGTTTCTCCTAAATAAATATGTCCATTAAAGTATTGCCTCGCCGGAAAAAAATACGTATGGAACCGAAAACCTCAATTTCTCAGCCGCCGGGCCCGGCGAGGTGCGGGGAGTTAAATCACACTCGGAGGGCGAGTGTCTGACAGACCTGGG
>CM055763.1:2454263-2456763 GCA_029465975.1 Dallia pectoralis
CAATATCACATTTTCAGACCCCTAAAATCTAAAATACCTCTACTACTTAAATTGTTTTCACAGGCAATTGAATCAATGCTTAAAAAAACATTATTTATGAATATTTTGTATTGAACTTCCTCAACCGATCGACTGATAAAGTGCCTGAATACATCTCACGTGGGAATAAGTGTAGCAGTTACACCAGGGTGCGTCGGTTATCTTCAAAATCCAAAGGGCATCCCGAGAATATTCCGGAAGAAAGGCAGAAACCCAGAAGAAAAGAAACAGACAGCCAGGACAGGCTGCTACCACGCGGGTCGTCCGTCTGTGAGGGACAGCGAGGAACTCAGGATGTCCAGGAGACTCTGTGTGGTGTTTCTGATATTCATTACCCTCCAGGTCTTCCCCTGGCAGTATTCCCAGGAGGAGGGAACACTAGGGCCGGAGCAGTGGGTTGCCTCGAGAGGAAAACACAGGCGAGGGTGACAGAAAGGGGGGAGGGACGAGGGAGAGAGAGAGGTAGAGAGAAAGAGAGGGAGATGAGAGAGAGAGAAAGGGGGAGAGAGGAAAGCAAAGGGAGAGAGACCTCTGCGTGCACCTCCCCGTACTGTGAGTGAGGAGCGCTTGGGATTTGGGGGGGGTTGGCATGCCATGTCTCTGGACCCCAGCTGGATGATATCATTTCAACCTTCCGCCTTCCTCCCTTCCTTTCCCCTCCTTCCTCCCCGGACTGAGGAAAAGTTGCACCGTAGGTTTGAGACGCCTGGGCCAGAAGAGTCCAGCTTGGCTACGTTTCAATTAGTATCGCCGCTCCACTCCCAACCTCCCGCCTTCCCTCACTTCGCACAATTCCTCACTGTACTCATTTCTGATGCGGACAAGCGCAGACCACACACGCAGACAGAAGAGAGGCAAGGAGAGAGGGAAAGAGACAGAGAGTGAGGAAGAGAAACAGAGAGACAGGGAGAGAGAGAGGGAGAGAGAGAGAGACATGGAGAGAGACAGAGAATGAGGGAGAGGGCGCCATCATGGCCTGCAGTCCCCTGCCATCTGTCCAAAACTCCCTGCCTCACAAAACGACAACAACAAGGCCTTGAACCATCGAGGAAGAGTCCATCCATCACAACCACAGAGAAAGACAGAGGGAGAAAAAGAGAGATGGAAAGAGACAGGAAGGAGGGCGGGAGAGGAGGGTGGGAGTGAAGGCAAGCGACTCTGAGAAGAAAAGATACGGCGAGGTGAGGAACCAGAAAGTGAGACGCCATGAAACTTAATCACAGAAGGGTCGTGTCGGGCAGAGGAGGGGAACAGATTAAATTAGCATAGCATTAGATATGGAAAATGATCTCTGTCAAAACCATCCGCAGCACAATTATAATATGTTAATTACTTATTTCATTAAGGAAGTTTATTATGGCTCGCAGATGAAATCATGCAGGCCAAAGACACCTGGAGGGAAAGCAATGATGCCTGAATATCTCTCTCTCCCCCTCTCTCTTCCCCTTGTCCCTCTCTCTCCCCCTTTCTCCTTTTCCCTCCCTCTCTCCCTTTCTCCTTCGCTCTCTCCCTTTCCCATTCTCCCAATAATTCTTATCACACATCTTCGAGAAAACATCACACACTAAAATATCCTGTTTACTAGCATCGATGTCTTCTATGGAAACCAGGCCGACGCCTAAAACCCCCTGTGAGAACCACACAAAACAAACGGTCAACTATTCACAATGTCCACCCCAAAGCCTCGCGTCAAAGGGATGTGAAGTCTGGTGCAATTAAGGAAAGTATGCTCACACACACACAGACACACACACACACACAGACACACACACACACAGACACACACACACAGACACACACACACAGACACACACACACAGACACACACACACACAGACACACACACAGACACACACACACACACACAGACACACAGACACACACACACACACAGACACACACACACACACACACACAGACACACAGACACACACACACACAGACACACACACACACACACAGACACACAGACACACAGACACACACACACAGACACACACACAGACACACACACACACACACACACAGACACACAGACACAGACACACACACACAGACACACACACACAGACACACAGACACACACACACACAGACACACACACACAGACACACACACACACACACACACAAACAGACAAACATACACACACACAGTTTTTTATGGCCTCTTCGACGAGTCCTATTCGCTAGTTTATGGCATGTCGTCCGGTGGATGGGGATGGCTGCATGATAAAACAGTGGTCGGCTCTGCTCTTTACGCACGTCTGCTTCGTTCATTAAGGCCCAGACAGACAGACTATGATGGCGCCAGTCAGGTTTGATGCCAACCGACCGGCCGAAGGTAAAGACCGGAGAACAGGTGCAGACGCTAGTGAGGTGGGGATGGGGGGAGGACGGGGAGGACAAGTGGCGAGAGCAACGGTTGAAAGCGAGAGTATCCCCGTGCTGCTATCGCCCAG
>CM055763.1:2461763-2519263 GCA_029465975.1 Dallia pectoralis
GGGGGCGTTAAGAGTATTTCAGACATTATGTAAGGGGTAGGCAGTGTGATTCCCTCAGTCACCAGGGAGGTGTACGGTCTAAAATGGACTGCAGGTCTCTAACATTCACTCAGTCACCAGGGAGGTGTACGGTCTAAAATGGACTGCAGGGCCCGGGTTCGTGCTTTCTCTTTTATCCAAAATCTTCTAGCACCGGAGAGAAAACAAACGTTTTAATTCATTTGCTATTCGAATAGATACAGTATTTAATGGAACTTTCTCAGGTCCAAAATGTAACAAATATTGTTAAAATGCCCGGTTAGATAAGTGACATGTACTGCTGCAGCACATATCCAGGCCATGTCTTCAATAAAAACATTGATTTAACGTAGCAAGGGAAGTCTGTCAATCTGCTGAAGAATCCTGCTTCAAACCTAAACCAAAACGGCTGCCCGTATGAAAAACCATAACCCCCTAACAAACTTTAACGCAACTACAGTATTACCTTAAACCTTATCATAACTTCAATTAATTAGGTTATAAGCTCCGCCCCTATGATTGAGTCAACCAATCACGTCAGTTTAGTCTTCGGGTTAGCGCAGAAGACATGCAACAACGAATGTGAGAGGTTGAACAATAGGCCAGCAATGACATTGACCAGTAACCTTCCAAAGCCTCTGGGACAGAGTTCAGAGGTCACGGTGCACAATGCTTAAGGAAGATCCAGGATGGAGGCCGGTTGTGTTCGTGACCAGCGACGGGTCTCCTCAAACTGGGCTGAAAGTGTAGTCAGATCACCAGTTGTATGCATTTAATGTGTCAACAAGTAGATACACATTAAATGCATACAACTGGTGATCTGACTACCAGTTCACCAGTTGTACACATTAAATGCATACAACTGGTGAACTGGTAGTCAGATCACCAGTTGTATGCATTTAATGTGTATCTACTTGTTGATGCTTGCTCTGTCAGGTCTCAAGCTGGGTGTTTCTAAAAGCACTTAGTGACAACTTTGTTGCAAAAAGGGCTTTATAAAATAAATGTGATTGATTGATATTATAATTTCCCTCCGCGGTGAAAAGGGCAATAGGAGACACCTCTTGATTTCTCACCCAGGAAATAAACCAAAAAGAAAATTCAAACTAAGAATAAGATGATTCCCAAATGAACATAAATGTGCCCATGCAATAGAACAGCTGTATGAACTAATTATTCATAATATTTATTTTAGGTTAGAGTAATTATCGCTTTTTCTGATTGGCTCATTCATCGACACTCCTCCCTGTGTAACTGTGGCCCCAGTCATTCCTGTAAACAAGAACAAGTTTCCAGTCAACATCCGTAGTAAATGGTCTCATTTCAATAAAATAATGAATTAATGTAACACTTTATGCTAATGTTATTCATAGAAACAGACAGCGCCACACAGAGTGGCCTTTTAAGTAGCTGGTTTCCAGGTAAGATCTGATTGGCTGACCTGTAAAAAATAAAAACGTGTCATGTCCTAGATATATAAAAACCTACTGTCAATCTGGAGCTTCTGCAGGAACGGGGGGGGGCAGGCTCCCACGGGGTGCTCCTGTATGTCTCTGAACAGTGGCTGTTCCCATCAGCGCAGACTTGATGAATCTAAGGTCAGGGGTTCATTACGGGGACAGAGGTCAGGGGTGAGCGAAAGGTCTACGGTCTAAGTTTTGGCTCCGTGACCGGCTGATAACCCTCCAGCAGAACGAGGTTAAGTATCGCTGTGAGAGAACGTATGCGCGCGGGTGTAGGGGTTCGTTCGTCCGTCCGAAAATAATCACAACAAAATTAAATCTGTAATTTCATTTCCTCGTCCAGAAACGAGCCCAGCGGGAAAAAAATGATTTATAGTATTATGCCTGTGCATTATTTAACAATAAGTATGACACTCGGAGAACCGTTATTTGAGTTGGACAACTTCACCAGCGCTGCAGGTCTCCTTAAAGAGATCGCAGCCCTGAAGGGAATACTTTAGATACCACCTGACTCGCAAGTTTCAGACAGCGGCACATTGAAAACTGGCAGTATGTCCTCGTTATCAGACTCTCTCACCTTCCAGAGGTTCACAGCAGAGGCCTGACTCATTAATCATCCCTACATTTAACCACGATGCAGATTTGAAGCTTTGACATGCACACGGTTGGTTTCTAATCTTTGTTGGGGACCCAAATGACGATTCCCGATATTTCTCCATCTCCTCAAACCCTGGACCTAAGTCGAACACATACCAAACGTGAACTGTAATAACCTAACCTTAATACAACGCAAAGAATGAATTGACATAAAGATCGGTGATTTGGGACCAGAGGAATGAAGTGGGAAGCGTTTTTACATATTCAAGCTAAATGGCCGGGTTTATGGGCACCAATGGCAATGATGGAGCGATCTACCTCGTTTCATGGATCCATTCATATGGGTGAGGGTTAGTCATCTTTGCATAAACAATAGTGCCACCATGTGCTTAATTGAAAAGTTATTGGGCACAATATGTGGTCTAAGGATTGTGAACAAAAGCCAAAACATTTAATATGTTTAATATGCTTGGGCACCCCAGAGGTGCCCCAAAACGTTTTTTTGGTGGGAGCTAACGGGCTGTTCTGGGAGAACCCAGAGGGAGAACCCGCACGCTGAATCCAGCCAGCAGCCAGAGCCCTGGTGGTCTAGCCACATACACAGCTCCCGCTGTGCCTCAACCTTATCCAGCCACCGACCTCCAGGTGTAACGATGCTGGTAAGGGTGTGGTGTGGGAAGCCGTATGCAGAGCCAATAGATCCATTTAACCAGGTTTATTAAAGACAATTCAAAGTAAAACAAACCGAGTACGGCGAAAACACACTAAACTGTGAACTTAAATCAAAGATGCGCACATAGCGACTTATACACAAACGTTTAAGAACAACAGCTATATATATACAAACACTCACCTCTAATACCAACGTAACATGTAACAATGCCAAGCACCAGTGAATACTAAACAATTCCCTTTATAGCCCACACTAATGACATGAAATAATAACCAGCTGTTACTAACAACCAAAAACCCGGAAGTGACACACCAAAATACCACGCCCCCTCACCACTCGTCACACCAGGACCCAGAGGGATTAAGTATCCAGCCCCTGCAGGTGGCTGGGAGGTGTTGGAGGGCACGGCTCGAGCTGCCATGGCTGGGAACCAGACTACTGTACAGCGCTCCTGTGCCGGGGTCCATCTGTAGCATTCCTATGCCGGGCTCCGCCTGCAAGGTTCCTTTGCCGGTCACCCCTGTGCCGGCCATCCCAAGGATGAAAAGACTTGAACTGCCTCCATGGCGGAGATCGCAGCTGAGACGAACACCAGCTGAACCTCCTCCTTGGGATTTTCCCACTCTCCCTGATCTGTATTTAAAAAAAAGATTTTAAAGAGAAGTATTTAACAAAAACCATTGGATGAGTAGATGTGTCAATACTTATACAGTATATCTTCAGCACAAATATCAGATCTGGGAAAAACACACAGCCATCACTTGTTCTTATGGCCCAGTGAATGTTAAGAACATGTTTACACTTTTCCTAACTCTTCTTTTTCAACACATTGTATACCACGGCATTACAAAGGAATTGCTATAACTGCTATATCAGGGTTGCCAACTCTCACGCATCTGGCGTGAGTCTCCCGCTTTAAGCATCAATCTCACGCTCTCACGCACAAGCAAAAAATGTCACGCCAAAATCTAAATTCTCCCCTTTCAATCCGCTAATTTCCTGTTAATGACAGACTAGACTAGACCACATCGTATTAACAGGAGAGGAGGTTAAAGCCCTCAGCTGTAACATATTCTGTCTACAACGTTCTCATTGCAATATTCTCTGATTGTTGATTCGCTGAAAACCTTGAACCTGAAACGTCACCGGATACGTCATTTGCGTGTGAAAAGTTCAGAGAGAATCATGGTTAGGAGCCCGACCCAACTGATGCGCGATTAAAAGTTTGCATGACAATTAAGGTAAGCAGATAATAACATGGTGTGCCTTGTCACTACAGCATTGCCTTAGCAGACTCTGTGTGCGGAGAGTTAAACTTTAGTTGCAAACGTTGTCTGACGTGCGTTATGTGGGCTAGCTGATAGCTTAATAAAAATAGGCTCATGGTAGAAATTACGTTTTGTTAGATGAGCTTGCTGAGCTATTTCAAAGATGGACATGGAGAGAAAAGAGCTTCAGCAGGTAAGCTTGTGACATAATTTGTTTTTTTTTATAGCAAAAATAGATATGTTACATTAGGCTACCCTATTCATTAAAATATGGACAGTGTGCCCTATACCTGATACCCCACCACAACATGTCTTACCAATGTTAGCACAGGAACATCTAGGCATGTAATTAATGAAGATGTATACTGTGTTATGATTAGGCTAGCATGGCATTTTAAAGCTGCAGGTTTTAACAGCCTACCTTTTTAGATAGAGAAAAGAGTGGAGGAGAAGGAGGTGGAGGTGCAGGAGCAGAAGGAAGATGCTAGCAAAGAGCATTCTATCCAGCAGAAAAGCAAAGTCAGGGGCCGCTGTGTACAACTCAAAATTTAGCAGTGCCTGGTGTAAAGAATGGCCTTTCATAAAACCAGGCACGACTAAATTTCACTTTTGGTGTGAAGTCTGCCGGCATGAGTTAGAGTGCAGGCACCAGGGCAGATGTGCAGTGTCACGATTGGTGTGGTGGCGTTGCTACACGGACATATTTCGGTGATGCACTTCCTTGTTTACGTTTGTCTCACGGCTGTTTGTAATTATAATCATATGGGATATAAGAGGGTCGCGAGCAGTGCACTCATTGCTTCGCATTGTTACCAGTTCACGTTAGTTTATATGGTGAGTGTTTGTCCTTAGAGTTGACTGTATTTGAATGTCTGTTTTAAGTCGCTTTGTGTAAGCGCATTTTATTTTCATTACAGTATATGTTTTCCGTTCGTGTTACGTGGTTGTTTCGTTTTGTGTAAATTAAACGCCAGTACGAAGGAAGTATCAAGCTCTGCAATTGGCTTCAACCGCACTACACCACTGCGATCCGTGACAGAATGCGAAGCCAACAAAGAAGCCCGCAGAGCCGGACGGTGAGTGGATTCCTCGGAGGGGCAAGCTATAGCGCTCCGAGGTATGAAGCTCACCGTCAACCCACGGAGCAGTGGGACTGGGGTAAGCCGGAGACGCCCGAAGAGGAGTATAGGCGCCTCCGTGCTTACTTCGGGTATGAGCCACCTATGCAGCTATCAGGGCTGGTTACATCGGGTCCGCGGTCCTTCCCGGAGGAAAGCAAGAGGGCACCCCGAAGGCGTCCCAAGAAGGTTTTTGGGGGGGAGCTAAGGAGGTGTTCCGGGAGGACCGCGGAGAGTACACCCACGGTCCTGGTGCTGCAGGAACGGCCACCCACTGCTCCGGGGCTGCAGACAGGGGGAGGAAAACCCCTGGAGCTACAGCCACTACCCCGCCGTGGGAAGACCCTTTTCTGCCGCCGACTTCAGGGACAGAGAAACCCCGGAGGGGTTGGATGACCAGCCCACGGCCATTATTAGGACGTGGTGGAGGACATGGCTGGATTTACAGGAGCCAGCGCCTGAGATGGCTGCCGTCGTCCCCGCCGGCGCTCAAGATGGCTGTTGCCGTCACGCCAGCGCCCACGATGGTTCCCGCCGTCACGCCAGCGCCCAAGATGGCTACCGTCGTCCCGCCAGCGCCCAAGATGGCTGCCGCCGTCTCGCCAGCGTCCACGATGGCTCCCGCCGTCCCGCCAGCGCTCAAGATGGCTGTTGCCGGCACGCCAGCGCTCAAGATGGCTGCCGTCGTCCCGCCGGCGCTCAAGATGGCTGTTGCCGTCACGCCAGCGCCCACGATGGCTCCCGCCGTCACGCCAGCGTCCAAGAGGGCTACCGTCGTCCCGCCAGCGCCCAAGATGGCTGCCGCCGTCACGCCAGCGCTCAAGATGGCTGTTGCTGTCACGCCAGCGCTCAAGATGGCTGCCGTCGTCCCGCCGGCGCTCAAGATGGCTACCGTCGTCCCGCCGGCGCTCAAGATGGCTGTTGCCGTCACGCCAGCGCCCACGATGGCTCCCGCCGTCACGCCAGCGTCCACGATGGCTCCCGCCGTCCCGCCGGCGCTCAAGATGGCTGTTGCCGTCACGCCAGCGCCCAAGATGGCTACCGTCGTCCCGCCAGCGCCCAAGATGGATGCCGCCGTCACGCCAGCGTCCACGATGGCTCCTGCCGTCGTTCCGCCAGCGCCCAAGATGGCTGCCACCGTCACGCCAGTGTCCACAATGGCTGCCGCATCGCCGCCCACAATGGCTGCCGCATCGCCGCCCACAATGGCTGCCGCATCGCCGCCCACAATGGCTGCCGCATCGCCGCCCACAATGGCTGCCGCATCGCCGCCCACAATGGCTGCCGCATCGCCGCCCACAATGGCTGCCGCATCGCCGCCCACAATGGCTGCCGCATCGCCGCCCACAATGGCTGCCGCATCGCCGCCCACAATGGCTGCCGCATCGCCGCCCACAATGGCTGCCGCATCGCCGCCCACAATGGCTGCCGCATCGCCGCCCACAATGGCTGCCGCATCGCCGCCCACAATGGCTGCCGCATCGCCGCCCACAATGGCTGCCGCATCGCCGCCCACGAAGGCCGCGCCACGACGACGCCCACGATGGCCGCCGCCACGACGACGCCACGATGGCCGCCGCCACGACGACGCCCACGATGGCCGCCGCCACGACGACGCTCACGATGGCCGCCGCCACGACTATGCTCACGATGGCCGCCGCCACGACTACGCCACGATGGCCGCCGCCACGACTACGCTCACGATGGCCGCCGCCACGACGACGCCACGATGGCCGCCGCCACGACTACGCTCACGATGGCCGCCGCCACGACTACGCCACGATGGCCGCCGCCACGACGACGCACGATGGCCGCCGCCACGACGACGCTCACGATGGCCGCCGCCACGACGACGCCACGATGGCCGCCGCCACGACTACGCTCACGATGGCCGCCGCCACGACTACGCCACGATGGCCGCCGCCACGACTACGCCACGATGGCCGCCGCCACGACTACGCTCACGATGGCCGCCGCCACGACTACGCCACGATGGCCGCCGCCACGACTACGCCAACGATGGCCGCCGCCACGCCGCCCACGATGGCCGCCGCCACGCGCCCACGATGGCCGCCGCTACAACGCACTCTCAGCCGCACAAGATGGCGGTTTCTCAGCCGCACTAGATGGCGGCCTCTCAGGCCACCGAGGCCTATTCAGGGCTGGACCTGCGGTCCTGGACTGACCCTTTTTTGGGTTTGACTGTGGGTTCTCTCCCTGTTGCTCCCTTGTTTTGTTTTTGTGTTTCCGTTCGGCTATCTGGGGAGCTAGCCTTTTAGTGGGGGATACTGTCACGATTGGTGTGGTGGCGTTGCTACACGGACATATTTCGGTGATGCACTTCCTTGTTTACGTTTGTCTCACGGCTGTTTGTAATTATAATCATATGGGATATAAGAGGGTCGCGAGCAGTGCACTCATTGCTTCGCATTGTTACCAGTTCACGTTAGTTTATATGGTGAGTGTTTGTCCTTAGAGTTGACTGTATTTGAATGTCTGTTTTAAGTCGCTTTGTGTAAGCGCATTTTATTTTCATTACAGTATATGTTTTCCGTTCGTGTTACGTGGTTGTTTCGTTTTGTGTAAATTAAACGCCAGTACGAAGGAAGTATCAAGCTCTGCAATTGGCTTCAACCGCACTACACCACTGCGATCCGTGACATGCAGCAGCATATCACCAGGGAGAGCCACATCAAAAAACTAAAAGTTATTGACAGCACCAAAATAATTGATAGATTTGTTTATTCGAAGGCTGAAGAAATGAATCTGGTCACTCAGGTGATAATTTGAATGCAATCTCTTAATGCGTGTGCTTTATTTATGCATATTCTACTACACATGTAAACTCATAATTGTTTTACAGGCTAGAAGGGCAGAGGTCAAAGTGGCAGTGACCCTGGTCAGCCACAACATCCCATTAGCCTTCACAGATCACCCCAGCCCGCTATTCAAAGAATGCTTTCCCGATTTTAAAATTGCCAAGAAATATGGTTCTGCCAGAACAAAAACATCAGCCATCATTCTATTATTATTTTGCCTAAATCAGGGTTTATACACAGTAAACAAGGACTTAAATATTTTTTAATTAGGGTTAGGTCACCAAACATTTCCTCTGCACGCTCATGCACGCGTTCTAGAATTTTACAGAGTCTCACTCCAGCCGCAGTCCCAAAGTTGGCAACCCTGGCTATATTTTCTTTAACTACTGGTCATAGGTAGCCATACCCTGTTAGAAACATAGAAACCCCACATCCCTGGTACTTCCAGCAGCATGCCAACATGTTATCTACATACCTTTTCACACTCTCACTTCTGGGGAACTTGACCTCCATAATGTCATGGGGGAAAATTCACTCTATTATGCCTCACTGGGCCACCATAGTATGTGTACGCAACAAGAAGATCTCTCACTAGAAGTATAAATGAAATAGGTTTTCAGTAGCCTATATACACACACCATATGACAAGACATAGCACTACCATGTTTCACTTCAACATTATAGAGCTCGAATTCCAACATCAGATCTGGACGAAAGCACACTCATAACGGGTCCAGCCTCTGTTTCCTAGCCATACACGCCCTTCCCAACTGCTTCATGGATGTATCAATAAAATGCCTCCCAAAAGAAGAACACGAAACTATTGCTCTTTCAGTGAATGTGAAACACCATAGAGTAAAGGAGGTTGGAGCATACGCTAAGCATATCGACTGTGCACATCCTAGGCCCCCTTATCGTTATGCGGCGTCTCCAGCCTCAGCGCGTGCACTATAACGTGCACGACAACTGGTTGTTGTAAATGTGTCGTTTAAAATCGGCTGAGAAGTAACGTAACGTCGGACTGTAGTTAAGCTAGGTTTCCGATAAAATTACGTAGACGTTTTTAACAAGGGCAGTGTATCTAGTTAGTCCTAGCTAGCTAGATAACTACCACCGTTCAATATTTCTACGCGGACATTGTTTACTTTTATTCATTTCTCAATCAAAGACTACATAAATATAAACGTACATATCAACAAACATTATAGTAAAGTTAGCTAGCTTTAGTTAATGTTAGCCTGCTGTTGGGTCATGCTTAGCTGTTTAGTTACAACATTACGCTAGATTGTTTACAAATGTTATCTTGCGTTACTAGCAAAACACTTTTTACAAACATCTATGCATTAGCTAACATAACATTAGCTAACGCCAAGTAACGTTAGCTAAGGTGACCTGTATAGTAATGTTAGCCAATGCTAACTAAGACTAACACAGAGTTGTTGCTGAAAGAGTAGCTATGTTAGCTAGAAAATACAAGATACCTCACTGTAATGTTTATAAATAAGTTACATATCACATCAAAATGTGTCCCTTATATCCTAAATAGTGCACCAGATCTTAGATATCTAAGTCGTGACAGCGAAAGGATAACCTCCTCTTCTTTGTCAGATTGATCAATTTGAAAATTGGACTAATGCCACATGTCCAACTAGTGGCCAGAATTATATGACACCCGGCTTGGTTTCCTAATTCTATAGACTTTGAATGAGACACGGCTGTTAAGTTAAAGAATCCTAGGCTCCAGGGTGATGAAACAATAGCGGTCAATGAGTGTCTCCGACACATTATATATTGCCTGACATCTCCAGAGATTGTAATGTCTCCAGAGAGTTATATTGGCAGATGCATTGTGAATGCTTCGAGATGCCTAGTTTATAGCGCCACCATCAGAGCTAGCCTTGGGTAACTTTGAGGGTTCAATTCAGGCCTAGGTGATTACCAGTATAGCAAGCTCCATTTGGATTTATGGCCTTATAAAGTAAGAGCCACACCTATGTCAAATTCGGTTGCTGATTGCGGACATCCATCAAGGTGGAGCTAATGGGTCCCAATGTCAAATATGGTCCTTGCGAGGACAGCTTGCAAAGTTGTACGGTTCAACATTGTCACCTTGTGGTTGATAACTAAATGCTTGCAGTCATTTTTGTTGAATCGTTTTTCTTCTCAACATATTCACTAAGTAGAACTATAATCAGATGATCCTTGTAGGATCAGTGTGCTTAGATGTGCATAACCACACCCACGGACCTGTTTATTGATCAACGGTTGCCATGATATTTGACATTACGGCCTGAGTGTTTGAAGACATTGGTCAATATATGCCAGATGTTGGAACTCACATTGTCTAGCGCTGACTTTGCGCTGACTTTTACAAAATCCATTATGGCTGACTTCATGGGTTCCAATGACAAACATTTTCATTGCAAGGAGAAGGTCCTATGTTCCAATTGTCTATGTCACAAGGGGTGGGCGTGGTGAGGCCGATTTACCGGGGATTGCATCAGAAGTTGCTGTGTTGCCATTTTAGACAAGGAAACAATACGAAACAATATTAAAACAATAGAATTTCTCAGAGGATCTGCTGAAACCTTAATTATGATTATGTAATGAATGGTTTCCTTTTGCCAACTGGCAAGAATATCAGGACTGAAATTTGTGAAGATGTAGCAGGTGTTCTTTTTGGCTTCTGTACAATACATCCATCCCAAAATGAAGTGCAATGTGTTGCACTGATGGAGAAACTCTGACCACTAAAGGAACGTAGACTGTGTTGGTCAGCCGAATTGAATTTCCTACCATAACTTCCTCAAGGGAAAACAATTAAAGAGGAGCCTTAAAGAGGAGATAATCGGCTTCCTGGAGGATATCAGGAAGTGGTAAATGAAGCGCAGGGTAATTAGGCATGCTGATGAGGAATGTGTTTCTCAACAAAGAAAATAAATAATTCAGCATAAGCGAAATCCAAAGAGAAGTAGATGGCCAGTTTGGCTTACAGAAAGATGGGTAAACCTGCCATTTGCCTCTCATAACATTGCTTAGAACAACTTTAAATCTGTCTAATCACAGTTCGACTTTTCCTGTAATGTTTACAGTGCCATCCCAAAAATGTGTTCAGTTTAAGGCATTTTTGTGCTCTGTAAAAATGACCAGAATACAGGGACACCTCAGTTGTCCACCGTGTGCTTGCATGGAGAGACATATTTGTTGTGGATATATCATATGTGCACAGATTTTAACTGTACATAGTACAATATCGAAACATAACTAAAAGTTTTGTGTATTGAACATTTATTGACGGTGAATATTTATTGATTACAGTTACCCAATTCAACAAATCAATTAAATCATTTTCAAAACGTCAATACAATATACATTTGCAGAAACGGTGTGTGCACCCCTTTAATTTACAATCACACGAAATCACACAAATTTGGATCAGGTGCAAGTGATTAGTAAATCCTAAGGGAGTATCTTAAGAACGTATAGACTTCCGTAAAGATTAGAAAGTTGGTCTGGTTTTGTTAGCACACCTTGCCAGGGTCAAAAGATCTACTCTGGCCTGCAGAAGAAAACATGATTACGCCCATTAGTCAAGCCATTTCAAGCAATTGGTAGTTATTTACACTACTGTTCAAAAGTCTGGGGTCACTAAGACATGTGCCTGTTTTTTAAAGAAACAAATAAAATAACTTCAAATTCATCCGAAAAACTGTGTAAATGACCATGTTAATGTTGTAATGACTGTTATTGATGGAAAATTCTGATTTGTAATAGAATATCTACATAGGCAAAATGATAATTAAAATAAACTATTGCAATTATGTCGACACAGCAAAAAACTGCTTTGCTGATTATCGCAATAAAACTGGCCTTTCTTTACACTTGTTGTGTATCTGGAGGATCAGCAAATCTGGGTTTGTTTACAGACTCAACTTGGCCAGAAACAAACAAACTTTCTTCGGAAACACTCAAGTAAATTCTTGTTCTAAGGAATGAATGCTACTCCACGCAAGCAATTGCCATTAATCATAAAATCTGGTAAAACACTGTGTTTTACTCCATTCACAGAGGTGTGCAAACCGGCTTAGACTAGAACTAAAAAAGGAGTGGCAGGACCCAGTGCACAAGTGAGAATCAGCAGAAGTACAAGAAACTATTTAGTTTGAGAAACAGCCCCATCATAGTTTCTCAACTGGCTGGCATTATAGGCAGAGTCGCGCAGATGAACCCATATCTCATTGCTGGCCAATAAAAATAAAATATTAAGATGGGAATAAGAACCCAAAGACTTGACAAAGGAAGATTGGAGAAAAGTGATATAGATCACAAAGAAAAACATTAGTGACATGCAAGACCAAATAGATGCTGTAGGAGAGCATGGCAAGTAGAGATGGAGTTCATTTTGATTGATTTTGATATCATTATGTATTGAGACAGCTTAACCATTCGAGTCTTTATCAATACCAATATTGATGCTTTCCTATAATTTGGTGAAAAGACGTTACATCTGAAACATTTTACATCTGAAACATGTTTTACTGGCCCTAATCTCTTGTTATCAGATGATGCAGCTCAACAGCTGTGTTGAACTAAATACAAATAAAGTTAGTACAACAAGAAAGCAGATCTACTTTCCAACGCAGCTGTTGAGTCTTTTAATGTGTGTATTTCCCATAAACGCGTCACATGTCATAGTTTCGATAAAAAAAAAGTCGCGGTTAAAATATCACTGCAAATAATAATTAAATGTGTTGTCAGACCAAGCATCCAGATCGTTTGGGGATGTGAGTTTCTAAACATTTACAGCATGCTTGTTCATGTTTCCTAAATAATAAATAATATAACATGTTTCTGTCCTTAACAATTAAAACATTTGGTAAAAATGAAATCTTTAAATAGGGGCCTCGAGCGGTCCCAATGTACAGTGTTTGATCCATCTCAATGAGTCATATAATGGAGTCATATATGGAGTCATATATGGAGTCATATAATGGAGTCATATAATGGAGTCATATATGGAGTCATATATGGAGTCATATATGGAGTCATATAATGGACTCATATAATGGACTCATATAATGGACTCATATAATGGACTCATATAATGGACTCATATAATGGACTCATCTATGGAGTCATATAATGGAGTCATATAAAGGAGTCATAAAATAGAGTCATATATGGAGTCATATAATGGAGTCATATATAGAGTCATATATGGAGTCATATATAGAGTCATATAATGGAGTCATATATTGAGTCATATAATGCAGTCATATAATGGAGTCATATACCACACCGACTCACACGAACACCTTATGATGCATGAACATGTTTTACGAGCACAGGTGCACACCCAAACCTCCGTACACAAGTTAACACACACACACATACACGCATGCACACGCACGCACACACACACGCACACACACAGACACATGCACACATGCACACATGCACACACACACACACGCACGCACGCATGCACACACACACACACATTCTCAATTGTCTTCTGTACCACATGAACAATAGTCTGACAGACACCCTTGACGTCCTATGAATATATTCCCTAACATCTCTGTAAAGGCACCCATGTCTCTGCATAAGGGGACCCAGGATGAGTTTCAAATGGAGAGCAGTAATGCATTATTATGCTTCACACAGGAGGGGGTGGAGGTTGGGTGGAGGGGGTGGAGGTTGGGTACGGCGTGTTATTGAAATCCCCAAGTCCTGAAGCACACATCGTACTTCTCATTAACTAGCGCTAGACGGCCGGGGTGTCTCTTCTTGCTCTTTAATAATAAAGCAACATGAACGCTCTCTCTTTTTTCCCGCCGAGTTGAATAATTTCCTAATTTAATCAGGCAGGAACAATAAGAACAAAAACATCAACAACGATAACAAGGCCTCCAGTCTCGGTGGTTCTGCTGAGGTACGGAGGACCACCTGCGTGAGCTGGGAGGCAATGGGGAGAGGAAACAGTGGGGTTAGGAGAGGAGAGGAGAGAGGAAAGGAGGTGAAAGGGCGGGGGGGGGTTGACAGAGGGTTCAGTGTCTCTGTGCTAATAAAACCAGTCAATCCATCAAGCGCTTACTGATTAACTGGTGAAAGAACAAGGGAAGTGAGTGTGTGTGTGTTGGGAGAATGCGTACGACTAGGGTGGAGTACTTAGCATTAGATATGCTAACAGGGCCACTTGTTGTCACATTCGAAAAGGGCTGTCAAACGGTGGTGGTCCTAAGTGACCCCGCTGTGACCCCTACCTCACGCACTCTAAAGTGAACACGGTCAAGCTGACCTGCCTCTCACCCCAAATACAGCCCTACAACCCCCCCCACACTGGACACACAGTCACCCCACAGGCCAGCCAGAACTCCCCTCTGTGAACTTTCTCTCACCCTCCGACCACCATGTCACCCCAGACAGTCAAGGGACAGCGTGATTGGTCAAACCCGGGGGGCTATGGCTATTTCCATCCATACCCAGATAGCCATCGGCCATCTGTACACAAAGCATTATAACCATGTGCTGGAGCGAGACCCCAGTATGTACAGCACCATATACAATATGTACAGCACCATATACAATATGTACAGCACCATATACAATATGTACAGCACCATATACAATATGTACAGCAGCATATACAATATGTACAGCACCATATACAATATGTACAGCAACATATACAATATGTACAGCAGCATATACAATATGAACAGCACCATATACAATATGTACAGCACCATATACAATATGTACAGCACCATATACAATATGTACAGCACCATATACAATATGTACAGCACCATATACAATATGTACAGCACCATATACAATATGTACAGCACCATATACAATATGTACAGCACCATATACAATATGTACAGCAGCATATACAATATGTACAGCACCATATACAATATGTACAGCAACATATACAATATGTACAGCAGCATATACAATATGAACAGCACCATATACAATATGTACAGCACCATATACAATATGTACAGCACCATATGCAATATGTACAGCACCATATACAATATGTACAGCACCATATACAATATGTACAGCACCATATACAATATGAACAGCACCATATACAATATGTACAGCACCATATACAATATGAACAGCACCATATACAATATAAACAGCACAATATACAATATGTACAGCACAATATACAATATGTACAGCACCATATACAATATGTACAGCACCATATACAATATGTACAGCACCATATGCAATATGTACAGCACCATATACAATATGTACAGCACCATATACAATATGAACAGCACCATATACAATATGTACAGCACCATATACAATATGTACAGCACCATATACAATATGTACAGCACCATATACAATATGAACGGCACCATATACAATATAAACGGCACAATATACAATATGTACCGCACCATATACAATATGTACGGCACCATATACAATATGTACGGCACCATATACAATATGTACGGCACCATATACAATATGAACGGCACCATATACAATATGTACGGCACCATATACAATATGTACGGCACCATATACAATATGTACGGCACCATATAAAATATGTACGGCACCATATACAATATGTACGGCAGCATATACAATATGTACAGCACCATTTACAATATGTACAGCACCATATACAATATGTACAGCACCATATACAATATGTACTGCACCATATACAATATGTACAGCAGCATATACAATATGTACAGCACCATATACAATATGTACAGCACCATATACAATATGAACAGCACCATATACAATATGTACAGCACCATATACAATATGAACAGCACCATATACAATATGAACAGCACCATATACAATATGAACAGCACCATATACAATATGTACAGCACCATATACAATATGTACTGCACCATATACAATATGTACAGCAGTATATACAATATGTACAGCACCATATACAATATGTACAGCACCATATACAATATGAACAGCACCATATACAATATGTACAGCACTATATACAATATGTACAGCACCATATACAATATGTACAGCACCATATACAATATGTACAGCACCACATACAATATGTACAGCACCATATACAATATGAACAGCACCATATACAATATGTACCGCACCATATACAATATGAACAGCACCATATACAATATGTACAGCACCGTATATACAATATGTACAGCACCATATACAATATGTACAGCACCATATACAATATGAACAGCACCATATACAATATGTACAGCAGCATATACAATATGTACAGCACCATATACAATATGTACAGCACCATATACAATATGAACAGCACCATATACAATATGTACAGCACCATATACAATATGTACAGCACCATATACAATATGTACAGCACCATATACAATATGTACCGCACCATATACAATATGTACCGCAGCATATACAATATGTACAGCACCATATACAATATGTACAGCACCATATGCAATATGTACAGCACCATATACAATATGTACAGCACCATATACAATATGTACAGCACCATATACAATATGTACTGCACCATATACAATATGTACGGCACCATATACAATATGTACTGCACCATATACAATATGTACAGCAGCATATACAATATGTACAGCACCATATACAATATGAACAGCACCATATACAATATAAACAGCACAATATACAATATGTACAGCTCCATATACAATATGTACAGCACCATATACAATATGTACGGCACCATATACAATATGTACAGCAGCATATACAATATGAACAGCACCATATACAATATGTACAGCACCATATACAATATGTACAGCACCATATACAATATGTACAGCACCATATACAATATGAACAGCACCATATACAATATGAACAGCACCATATACAATATGTACAGCACCATATACAATATGTACAGCACCATATACAATATGTACAGCACCATATACAATATGTACAGCACCATATACAATATGAACAGCACCATATACAATATGAACAGCACCATATACAATATGAACAGCACCATATACAATATGTACAGCACCATATACAATATGAACGGCACCATATACAATATGAACGGCACCATATACAATATGTACGGCACCATATACAATATGTACGGCACCATATACAATATGTACGGCACCATATACAATATGTACGGCACCATATACAATATGTACGGCAGCATATACAATATGTACAGCACCAAATACAATATGAACGGCACCATATACAATATGTACAGCACCATATACAATATGTACGGCACCATATACAATATGAACGGCACCATATACAATATGTACAGCAGCATATACAATATGTACAGCACCATATACAATATGAACGGCACCATATACAATATGTACGGCACCATGTACAATATGTACGGCACCATATACAATATGTACAGCAACATATACAATATGTACAGCACCATATACAATATGTACAGCACTATATACAATATGTACAGCAGCATATACAATATGTACAGCACCATATACAATATGTACAGCACCATATACAATATATACAGCACCATATACAATATGTACAGCACCATATACAATATGTACAGCACCATATACAATATGTACAGCACTATACAATATGTACAGCACCATATACAATATGTACAGCAGCATATACAATATGTACAGCACCATATACAGTATGTACAGCACCATATACAATATGTACAGCACCATATACAATATGTACAGCACCATATACAATATGTACAGCACCATATACAATATGTACAGCACCATATACAAAGATTACAGTAACATAGGCATCAAATGTCACGTACACCAACACAACCTATTCCTGGGTAGTTCCTGTAGCGAGTTGCTAGGACGCAACAGGTTGAGGACAATTGTAAACAACTCGGCAAACACCGCATGTTTGAAACGTGAAAACGGCCTCTCGTGGTAAAGACTCTCCGGTGGGATTGGTGGGTAGAGAGCACGGTGGCTACTGGGAACGGGAAAGCAAACACCGCTGTCATAACAAACGCTTAGAGCCCGGAGCGCTCGTCCTGCCAAACTATCAACAGAGGAGCTGAACAGGACGGGTCCGCGCGTGTCGGCCGGCTAATATCTGCGAGAAAATTCCTCGGCGCTTTTGTAAGCTGAACTTTACATCAAAGCGCGTGATTAATTACTGATAACGGGTTAATTAAACATTAATGCTTTTTGTAATTAACCGCGACTCCGCAATACAGTGCAGGGCCTCCAACATCCCTTCAGCGATGACTCGTCTTCATCTTTTCATGTCAGATTTCGCCGCGTCGTCGTCGTCTTGCCGTCTTGCACTTTTCCGAGTTCAAGTGAGATCATTAAAGACCGTCTTCTCGATGGGCCAGGAGGGAACAAACACCAGTGAGATTTGTTTATCCCTTCCTTCTGGAGAAGGAAAGGGTGTTAGATTTTTAATTAAAGGGTCTGAATATTCATCTTGAAGGGTGGTTCGGGATCCAACGGGGTCAGGATTAAAAGCGGAATGACTTTTACGCCGGCGGAGGCTTAAAACAAATGTTCTCATTAGCATTGTTTTTTAAGAATTCAGACGCAAACAATATTACATCACCGAACAAAGGTTCCCATCTTTCCTCTTGGTTATTCCGCTCCGAGTCACGTGCCTTTCTGAGTGGGAGACGTTTCGTTGTAAAGGGTGCCTACTCCAGGAACTTTTATTTTGAGTTTTGTGAAAAGTGTTCTATCTGTGAAAGTGGACACATTTTTTTTACGTCCCCCCCTCAGACAAAAACACATTCATTAGTCGAAAGCTACCAAACGAAGAATCTGTGGTGGGGAAAACGTCAGAGGATGAGTGGACTTAGTGCGGAAAGTTCCGGACCATTACCTCGACCAATACACCCCGGCTACACACACCACTCTCACACACACACACACACTAACGCACTCACACACCAGTGGATGGAACAGTGAGAATGTGTAGTTAATATTTAACCAACAGGAGCTGAAATAGATGGGGGTTGTGTGTTCGGAGGGGAATACGAAGCAGTAGAGTGGCAACCGCCATGGCCCATGAAACATTAAACACACTCAAAACAGTAAATCAGAGAAAATAGAAAGAGTAAAGGCAAAACCAAAATAGACTTGTAAAAAGGACGCCAGTGGGCAGCATAGAGGCGATCTGAGTGGACTGGGTGTCATCTGCTGCGTTTTCAGCGCGACCGACCTCTGTCGTGTCAAAACGGAAACGGTTGTGATTCGATTATTATTGGCAGATTGTTTGTTTGTCAACATTTGGAATAATCCCAATATACAGAAGTAAAAAAAAAATGAATTATGCTATTCTCATACATCATCCAGGACAATGTGTATATCACTTAAGGTGAAAAGGTTACTCACATCTGAAAAGCCATATGGTGGGCTGTGAAGATGGGAATTGTGTGGTTTTGTGTGTGTGTGTGTGTGTGTGTGGGGTAGTGTGTCTCCGTTTGCGTTTGTGTGTTGAAGTGCTGAGTTTAGATGCATGTGTGTATGTGTGTGGGTGTGTGTGTGTGTGCGTGTGTGCGTGTGTGTCTGTGTGTCTGTGTGTGCGTGTGTGTCTGTCTGTGTGTGCATGCGTGTGTGTGTGTGTGTGTGCGTGCGTGCGCGTACGCGTGCGGGGCACGCCGGCACATTTGTTACCTGTTCATGATAAATCTATTCTCTCTCATATTCTATGTGATTCCATCTGTGATATATGTGAGCATGAACTTTGAATTATGACTCAAACTGCACATCATAAATCTCAGGTCCAAACTCTCCCAGAGTGCACACTCCTCTACTCTTTGGTTCGGTCTACTCGTAAATCTCAGCGAACACAAAGTGGAGTACACACACTCTGCGCACTCTTGCCGGCGCCGGCGTCTTCAGGGGTGAAAAGAAACGCCGGTGAAGTAGCCAGCTGCCTCACGTCAGAGGCGCCAGGGACAGGATTCCAATAAAATAATTGAGCCGGCCTAGGAGATGATTCTTATAGCATGCGAGTGATAACTCAGCGGAAAACTCTTCAGTCGTTGTCTACGCCGGACCAGTAGAAACATTCACGTGAACATTGAGGACTGGGTGAGAGTGTCCCAAACTGATTCCATAAACATGGAACTGGAAGTCTGGGTAATTCCAGTGAAAGAGCAGCGTCGAACACCTGTGCCAAGATCTCACACGGACAAAACTGTTGTATTCTATTGTTATTCCGCCGCCGCCACTCCCAACGCCAGTCATTTGCAAGTTAGCGGTGAGGTGTGATCCCGTCGGAAAGAAACACCCGCTTGGCATCTTTCTGTCACCTGTGAAAAAGAGGCACCTGCGACGACGGCGCGCGCCGGGTTTTGGCGTCAGCTTTTTCCGGGGGTGAAAATTCCCCGGCTTCTTTTGGGGCCTCCGTGGCGAGCGACTGGCTGGCTAACTGGCTGACTGGCTGGCTGGCTCGCTGCTCGCTGTATGTTGTGTAATTAGCGTTAGCGTAGCGCGCTAGCTAGATGAGGACGCGAGGATGTGGCCTCCATTAGGGCTGACATTCATCGTTCATCAGTCCACTCACAGATGATGATGATCAACATACGGCGCATCATCACTCCTAATGAGATGCAGTTTGTTGATGAAAGCCATTTATCGAAATTCAAGCGCTGAAAAAACGCAGGGAGAGCGAGCGGGGGGAAAACATGCACGGTCCGACACACCTCATCTTTCAATCTAATGGTGTTAAAAAAGGATTCATTAACCACCAGCCATCTTTGTCCTAAAGGAATCATGTTGTTTGTGTGTGTCTGTGTGTGTGTGTATCTGATTGTGTGTGTGACTGTGTATCAGTTTGTGTATCTGTTTGTGTGTGTGTGTGTGTGTGTGTGTGTCTGTATATCTGTTTGTGTCTGTGTCTGTGTATCTGTGTGTGTGTGTCTGTGTCTGTGTCTGTGTATCTGTTTGTGTGACTGTGTATCTGTTTGTGTGTGTGTCTGTATATCTGTTTGTGTGTGTGTGTGTGTGTGTGTGTGTGTGTGTGTCTGTATATCTGTTTGTTTGTGTGTGTGTGTGTGTCTGTGTATCTGTGTATCTGTTTGTGTGTGTGTCTGTATATCTGTTTGTGTGTGTGTGTGTGTGTGTGTGTGTGTTTGTCTGTATATCTGTTTGTGTGTGTGTCTGTGTATCTGTGTGTGTGTGTGTGTGTGTGTGTGTGTGTGTGTGTGTGTGTCTGTGTCTGTGTATCTGTTTGTGTGACTGTGTATCTGTTTGTGTGTGTGTCTGTATATCTGTTTGTGTGTGTGTGTGTGTGTGTGTGTGTGTCTGTATATCTGTTTGTGTGTGTGTCTGTGTATCTGTGTGTGTGTGTGTGTGTGTGTGTGTATCTGTTTGTGTGACTGTGTATCTGTTTGTTTGTGTGTGTGTCTGTATATCTGTGTGTGTGTGTGTGTGTGTGTGTGTGTGTGTGTGTGTGTGTGTGTGTGTGTGTGTGTGTGTGTGTGTGTGTGTGTGTGTGTGTGTCTGTATATCTGTTTGTGTGTGTGTGTGTGTGTGTGTGTGTGTGTGTGTGTGTGTGTGTGTGTGTGTGTGTGTGTGTGTGTGTGTGTGTGTGTGTGTGTGTGTGTGTGTGTGTGTGTGTGTGTGTCTGTATATCTGTTTGTGTGTGTGTCTGTGTATCTGTGTGTGTGTGTGTGTGTCTGTGTATCTGTTTGTGTGACTGTGTATCTGTTTGTTTGTGTGTGTGTCTGTAGATCTGTTTGTGTGTGTTTGTGTGTGTGTGTGCATCATTAGTATGCGTTTATGTGTGGCCATTGGAATCAATGTAAAACAAATAGGCTTCTGTAATATGAGGTTTACTTAATACCATTACCTCCCTCTCCATTGACCAGATCTCAGTAGTAGTGCCCATGTGTGTGGCTGGTACATTTAGGCTGTCACGCGTGTGTGGCTGCGTGCACAATATTCTGTGTGTATTTGTGTATTTGTGTGTGTGTGTGTGTGTGTGTGCGCGCATGTTCACCAGCTCCTGGAAGGATTGATTCGAACACTCTGTCACTCACGGGCAGCACAGATGGCTAATTTCCGGGAAAAGAACAGATTTGAGCCAAGTTTAAAAAGAAAAAGAAAGTTTTTTAATGTGTGCGCACGTGTGTACGTGCGCGGTTGTGTACGTGCGCACGTGCGTGCGTCTGTGCCTGTGCGACTCTAATGTAGACCGGGTTCATTCAGGCTTGACCACAGACAGATAAAAGCTTAGTGTTGTAGGGCTGCCAGCTCAATATGGCGGCCTGTCAGTGTGTGAGTGAACAGTGCCTCCTCTAAAACCATCACTGTCACAGCTGCCCATGGAGACGCTCCAAAGTGCAGCTCACATTTAGACAAACAAAAACCCCACTCTGAGGCCATCGCGACGGACTAAGGACGCAGGCGTATAAATAGCAATATTCAATTTTCTCCCCCCTAAATATGTTACTCGGGTGTCAAAATACAAGGGACGCTATTCCTTTGGGGTCTATTTTTCTGGTTGAAATGTCCAAATGACAGAGTTGTGTGTGTGCAGCTGGTCGGTCCGAATTGGGACAAATGCCTTGCTCCAGAAGGGTACTTCAGCAGGGCGACGTGGTGCGTGGCGCGCGCGCGTGCCTGTGTACTAAACGGAGGTAAACGTGAATGATGTTGAACGTGGCTCCGTGCCCTTGCCCTTGTCAACGCTTTGCCGTCTGCCATCGCTCACGGAGACAAAGACAGGCCTCACGAAGGATCATCAGTTGCCGATATGCAACTCGGCAGAATCACTCCATAAATTCTAATTAGACGCCTCCTCCTTCCTGGCATCGCCGTTCAAAAATAAATGGTCAGAAAGTCTGAAACATCTGCTGCTCGGATCACTCCCATCCCTCAGATGGTAAATCATCGCTCGCTTCGGTCCGGATTCTCGATAACGACAGGCGGAGGAGGACGGCAAGGGAAGAAGAAGGACAGCAGTTGGACCGTTACGAGGCCAGGCTGACCACGTCGGTCTACGGTCCTGGTTTCTGTCGTCGTGTCTCTCAAAGGTGCTCGAGTTGACCGAAACAACGTCTACAGACGTTTCTCCTAATTTGCTGTGAAGAGCGAACAGCAAATAGCCATACGAAACACATTTCTGACCAGCCTTTACATCGCCGCCTTTCAGGGGGACAACTCATGAACATCCGAAACAGCATAGCGACGACTATCTCACTGTTTCCTATAGCTTACGGTTATTTAATTGCAGCATTGTGTTATGGGATTACATATATTTCATTGAACCAATATGACTATCTTTATGTATCTCTGCAACCATTGGACGGAGAAGAAATGACCAACCCTCAGGTTTTGAAGTACGTCCAATTCACATCTTTGAGATGTTGTGTACCAGGAGATATTAATCATTAAACGTCCTGTATAGATGCATTGTAGCATTAAGACATAAAAGGCGTTTCAGGCTTTACTGTACAATATATGATATGAGTGTGTCTATAGAGAAATCCAGAAAATAATAAAGAAAATAATTCAGACACCTGACTTCCCAATGATACAAAATTACATTTTGTTACATGTCATTTTTTATCTTAAAATACTAAAATTCAAATCCTGTAATTGTAAGGTGACATTGGTTGGAAAATGTTTTATGGTAAACAAATAACAAAACCGAACCAGAAGATAAGCAACTCAACCAATAAGAGTGGAGCATCTGATCATGTGGTCACTCGTTCTCCATACATGGCAGATGGAAACAAATGTTTTCCCAAATGCAAGACGACGAAACAGACCACTTCCAAAACATCCCGAATAAGGTCACTGATGATTCATCCGAAAATAATCGTACTTCAACGGTAATGAGTGGAATATGGAAATGTGGAAATTATCATCTGATGAAATATAAACACTTTCCAAAAAACAGTTTAGTCATTCAAAGTATGTCTGTTTAAAGACAATTCTAATCAAAGCTGACAGGCTTAATCCAGATGCCCATACTCCAATTGACATTGCTATAAGTGACTTTTTTCACTAAAATCTTTCACCAGATCATGACCACCATATTCCACTCCTTACGGCTGAAGCACAGGAAACGCAAAGGAGACGGGGCTTCCTTTCGACCAGAAAGGCTCCAGGTTCTGACCTCATCAACGACCGATCCATCAGGGAATTTACAGCTGAAGTCTCTGCCGACACTGACGTCTTCGACACCTTCATGCGTGAAGGATGCGTTCCACTCGACAGGAAAACGGGAATACTGGTCCCCTTTTGGAAAAGTAATCCACTGAGCGTTGACTTGCTTGGGCCAGCCTCACACACAGCGATTCTGGCAAAATGCGTGTTTGGTGGCTGAAAGAGCAGTACAGAATATCCTACAGAACGTCTCTAATGAAGTTAGGCTGACTCAGTGGTTGCTAAACCATTCACTTCCTGGTGAGCATGGCAGTCTCACCAGAGCACTCGGTTTGATATTTTAGGCCATCTAAAATGGGATGTTGTGGCTTATTACCAAAAACCACAGTTTCCTCCTCTGGAAAACCACCAGATAGTCTACACAGGCCATACCAGGCCAGACAAGTCCATACCGCTCTGGTATACCAACCAAGTCTCACATCCCCCAGTAAAAAAATGATCCAATGACATGCAACAGAAACCATCGGTCGGCTGACCTTTGCGTCACAACTAAGGTTGTTTTGATCCACATTTTATTTCGTCCCCATGTTATCCGATCCTCGTAACCATTTGCACCAAGGAATTTGACTGTTTTCCACACTGCTGATACAACATGAAAATCAGATAGGTTGATCTAACTGCATATCTGGTACCTGTGGCATTTGAGGGACTTGCTAGTGAAGCAACTTCGGCGTTTGGAAATACACATACTATATCCATTTTAGTGATGAGTCTACAGGTCAACAATAAACACATAGTCTGGAAGCCATTCTGGTGACAATCACAGACCTTTGTGAATTACCCGAACATATAGATTTGGGTTTCACATATAAGCAGAAACATGCTCGACACAAAGTTTGTGGTTTTGTGCATTGTTGTTTGTGTCGTTGTTTCGTCTTCAATTCTTTACCTCAGACTGTTGCCATCGGCCACGCAGACACACAAACGGACAGGACGTCAGGCTGTATAATTGTCCTCTGTGGAGGTGGTTGGCGGTAGGTCCTACAGCAAAAAAGGGAATGTATCATTTTAATTATTATTCTTATTTTAATTAAATCATAAATACACACCCACAACAACACGGGCATCGAACTGTTACTGCTATCAGGCAATAAATGTATACTTATATTGTTTATGTATGCAATCCCACCGGCAGACATGCCGTAATGCTGTGGAGGCAACCAGCAAGCGTGTTTTACCCAGAATGCAAAATACGCAACCAGCAAGCGTGTTTTACCCAGCATGCTAAATGTGCAACCAGCAAGCGGGTTTTACCCAGCATGCTAAATGTGCAACCAGCAAGCACGTTTTACCCAGCATGCGAAATGTGCAACCAGCAAGCACGTTTTACCCAGCATGCAACATGTGCAACCAGCAAGCGCGTTTTACCCAGCATGCATGTGCAACCAGCAAGCGCGTTTTACCCAGCATGCATGTGCAACCAGCAAGCTCGTTTTACCCAGCATGCTAAATCTGCACTCTTTGAAAACGCTGTCGTCGTCGTCGTCATGTGCAGCAGAGCAACTCGGAGTCCTGCGCAGTGAAAAATTAGATTTATTTAGTGTGTGCGGGGCTGACAGGCCCTGCCCTCTGGTTTCACGGGGTCTAATGTGTTCTTAAATTGCCTCACTAGATGTACACATGGCGAAGGCATGGAGAAAGACAGCCGTATAAGCTGTTTAACAGAGGCACAGGAGAGGTGACGTTCCGCTATCACCCCGGTTTAACAGGCGAACGCACACACACACCAGGCACATAGACATGCACGTCTTGGACACATGTTCTGCACGTTCGGTATTAGTTAGTAGGTCTCCATTTCTCCATCTCTTTTTCCTTGTCTCCCATTTTCTCTACATACCTCAGTTTTTTCTCTTTAATGTCTTCTCTAGATGCCGGCACTCTTGAGGGGTTTGAGGTAAGTGCTCTCGGGGCTTTATGGTAGGGGCTGGCTGGCTTTGTGCTTGTCTCTAACATGTAGAATCATTAACCAGACTAACAATTATAGCCAGCTCGATTCGGCAGTTCTTCTGTTTTTTCTTCCTCACACTAGCTTAGGGTGACCACCTGCTAATAAGCCCAAGGGGGGACAAGGGGTATGTTTCTGAGGGACAATGGGGGACACAGCCTGGCACGGCGGTGCCCCCAACCCACGGGCAGATTCACTGATTTCTAGGACATACCACCTTAAATTACATCATATTCCCCGCCATGTCCGATTGAGTAGGACGTTTTGCATAGGTCACAAAAAGCCCTCTCGGTATCCCCCTCAGGGGCGATTCTAGGGTCAGAGCTTTAGGGGTGCTGAGCATCCAATGAGCCCCACTGCCACCACCCACTTTTCACAAAAAAACAAAAATGTCTATTGAAAAATAACAATAATTTTAACATTGGTTCAACTTACTCAAAAATCCCGATTTTTTTTTTAATCCTTTCAGAGCACCAGCTTATTGTGAGAGTTCACACAACATATTTCTTAATATTAGCTACTCCATGTGGAATGTTACAATTAAAATGTTGAAGTTTAGCTGAAAATAAAAGTTTAAAAAATATTTCAAAAGAATGAGACAGCTGGTATGGGGAATTGAACCTGGGTCCGGTGGCTCCTCAGCCAAGAGCTGTAGCCCACTACTCCAAAGAGGGGTATTCCAGCTAGAAAAAAAACTGGTGATGACTGCGTTTGTGGCGGGTGGTGGGCCGGCCGTCCTGGAGTACCGGCCGTTCTGTAATTCTCTAGATCACACAGATGGCCCTGACACCCACTACACAGGTACGCACTACACAGGTACGCAGTTTCTTTGTCGCGCTGCTGTTTTTCTTTCACGCTCTAACAGTTAATAAACAGAACTGCATGCTTCTTTCAGAAGAACATTATAACCGACGTTACTTCTCTTATTATAAACACTTATTATAGGTGTACCATGGTGATTCAGGATACTGACTCCAGTACTCACCGATATGGTAAAAGGTGTGACACAGCTTTGGAGCAACTAAGTTTATTGACGACACTACATAACGGGTTGTCACTCTGCGTGTGTTTCACGCTGGATGCGGTTCGTGCTGAGCGGTGCAGGTAGAGGACAAGTAGAAGAGGAGAGGACGACACCATTTGCTAAGCGGGGGTGTTTTTCATCCTTAAAACATACATTTTAAATTACATAGATTTTACCAGTGTGTCTGGTATGCACGTGCATGGCTGCGTGCGCTGTCATGACAACGAAAAAGTTTTCAGCAGTTTAACTGAGCGGTGGGTGTGGCAACAGTAGCGTGCTGAACTGTCAAGTGATGTTCGTTTGGCTGCCTGGGCTCGAGGATATATTATAGAGCGACCAACTTTTGAGCGAGCATTGATTACGCGTGACACGGTCTCAATTCGCGGGACGCATGAATTGGACTTCAGACGCTGTGCGCGCACGCGCTACGCGGGACGGGTGGTCACCCTACACTAGCTAGATGCTAGAAGCTATGCATCCAGCAGCTAGACTACTGTGGCTGATATCCTTGGGGCATTAGGCCGCTAACTCAACAGTCTCTGCTACGAACCTCACAGCTGTGTGTGTGTGTGTGTGTGCCCGCGGTCATAAGACCTGACACACTTGATACACAAATCTGGTAACGTTCCCCAAATGACCAGTACCCTGTTGGACCCGACTTGATTACTGGGTTCAGTGGGCGGGCTTATGCACCCTTGCGTGCCAGAACCCAATATAGGCTCTAGCAGGCCGAATAAAGCCTCTACAAAATGTGAATACGTTCAGAGGACACCCGTCTCCGTTAAAAATCTCGCACGGCAACGACACGGCGTAGTGGCAATGCCATTCTGGGGGCAGCAGCGACCGGACTGACACACGGCGCCCGGGCCGACTCCTCGGCGTCTCACTTAGCCGCGACGCAGACGCTGTCGCTAATAGCGGCTAGATGGCGTCGCCTCCGGTGAAACCGCGGCTAACAGGCAGCGCAGTCACACTGCGATGGGCACCGGCTGGGGAGGGACGGGAACAGCAGGGGGACATCGGAGACCAGGGGTGAGCGACGCTCCGTGCCTCTCGAATCAGGGCCAGTTTTTTTTCATTAGCTCATATCCTTGCCAGGCTTTACAGCTGGCTGATCAGCAATCAGCAGCCGTTTGTTTCAATCAAGTGCGAGCGGCAGCACCTTCACGTTTGGAGACAGGGCCAGATTAGGGAGGGAGGGGGGGGAGAGGGAGGGAGAGAAGGAGGGAGAGCGATGTCTTTACCTTGCCGTCACTGAGAATGGGTTAGAAGAGGGACATCCGAATGCCATCAGGCTGGAACCAAGCCGCAGGACAAGCAGCTATTTGAAATGGGCTGCCAGCGACTTCTCACTAACAGTATTCACAATGAGAAAATAGAACCGGGTTAGAGATGTTTACTGTGTAGCTGTTAACAGAGAGGGACAGAGGGAGAAAGCAAGAGACAGAGAGAGAAAGCAAGAGACAGAGGGAGAAAGCAAGAGACAGAGGGAGAAAGCAAGAGACAGAGGGAGAAAGCAAGAGACAGAGGGAGAAAGCAAGAGACAGAGGGAGAAAGCAAGAGACAGAGGGAGAAAGCAAGAGACAGAGAGTGAGTGTGAGGAAGTGGGTGAGAGAGAGTGAGAGAGAGAGAAAGAGCGAGAGAGTGAGAGAGTGAGAGAGGGAGAGAGAGAGGAGGGCCACTCTTTCAGTCCCTCTATCTGTTACCGGGAGCCTCATCATCTCTGCAAGAAAGGAGGGAGTGATAGAAGAAGGTAGGATGATTGAGGGATCATTTAGAGGAGCAGGTGTCGCCTGCGTGAAGGGCCTTGTGCCTACTGAGCGTGCCCAAGGATCTGCAGAGAGTGAGGCGTGTTGGAGCTATAAGCAGAGTATTTACTCTGCCAGAGAGTGAGAGAGATTAGCCTGCGTAATGGTGATTCACACACACACACACAGACACACACACACACAGAGACACACACACAGACACACACACAGACACACACACACACAGACACACACACAGACACACACACACACAGACACACACACAGACACACACACACAGACACACACAAACACACACACAGACACACACACAGACACACACACACACACACACACACAGACACACACACACACACACAGACACACACACAGACACACACACAGACACACACACACACACACACACCCCACACACACACACAGACACACACACACACACACACACACACACACACTGCCGGCTCTGACCGGGGGGGTGGGGGGGGCAGATGCCCAGTTAGCCTTCAGCTACGATGTTTGGTCACAGTAACTTGTGACGCTGCCACCGCAATTTCTCCGGGCAAATGCATTAAATATAAGAGAGGACAGGACATGATTCACGATGGAGAGCCGAGGAATCATATAAAGATGGATTAAAAGCCACGTCGGACGGATAAAAAAAGAGAACTCCGAGGCACAGACCCGTGAGGTGTTTATTCGCCGCTGACAGACCGATTGCTAACCGATATAAACGAGGAGACAGAATTGAGACGGTGGGACGGATTGCCTCACATAATAACGACATGATAGCAAGACACGCAGGTACATTCACAGGCAGGCAAAAGCTGATCGTTCGGTTGGTTTTGGTTGGTTCCCAAATGGAAGAACAATTAAAGACAAGATAATGCGGTTCATTCTTATCACTTACATTCAGATTCACCCCTTGTGATGTGATTTTTTTTTATAATTAGAATAAATTAAGTCAGAACTTTTTCCAGCTTTAATGTGACCTATAACGTCAACAATCGAATTGGAAAACAAACTGAAATCTTTTTAGTATTTTTGGCCGACCTATTTTTGAGGCTAACTGGTGTTCCTGCACTTCAGTTTCCGCAGCTCAGCTGGTGGAGTCTTCTGCTGACACATACTTACCTCCTAAAAAGGGTTTCCTGATCCCCCTGACAGTTCGTGGTTGTTTCTGACTTTATTGTGGTGAGCCTTTTCTTTGCTAAGCTAACACATCTTTCTTTATAATGTACCAAACAGTTGATTTGATGTTTCAAACAAACACACTTGCCTGGTAAGAGACATAGGTATGGCAAATTGTCCCAATTCTTTTGAACAACTCAAACGAGGGAATTTTGCAAAATCTGAATGGTTCTTTGGAAATTAATAAATATATATAAATTCAAGCTCAGAGTCTTAACAGCATTGTAATTTCAACATTTTTACTCCAATGCGCTGGAGAATGGAGCCATAGCGACAATCTTGTGTCTCTGTCCAAACACCTATGAACTGCACAGTACATACAGCAGTGTATCGATTTATTCCAACCAGCCATGAACATTAGCCAAAAATAAAATGGATTCCTCATTTTAAAACCGTACGACTGTCTTTTGCTCCCCCGGGGATGCTACAGCCAGTTGAATTTGACGGATTACATGTGTGTGTGTCTGTTTAGCCCCTCGCCCGTCTCTCCCGTAATTGGCCGAGCTCACCACAAACTCGGTGCGACAGCTAAAAGCACCGGACTGGTTGGAACATTATGCTAATTATGACATGTCATTACATGTTTAAGAGAATGGCTCCTGGCCTTGATAGGAGATTACTCTAAAGCCGTATCACATAACCCCCCACCCCCCCCTCCTCCGGTTCTTCCGCTTCCCACTGGCCCCGTCGCCGAACCAACCCCCCCTCCCCGCGCCGCCTATCCACCAAAAGCCTGGTAATTGTCTAGTCTGACCCAGTTAGCCAGACCGACTAGCGACATGTCAAATCATTTCAGCGGCTTGTCTCAACAGGTAATGACGCCGAGTAATCGCTAATTTGGACCTTAATTGCGGTGGCGGATTTGCTGTGGGTGCAGGTTGGGGCAGCGTTCATTTCGTGCGGGCGCGTGCGTCAGGACGCAACAGCGCACACGCGCGGTGACAGTCAGACAACCGACGGGCCCGGGACACGCGCAACCACACGCGTGGCGCTCGATCGACTCGCTGTCGTCACGCCTTTGTCGCTCAGAGATAAAAAATACGCTTTGAGACGAACGGCGAGAAAAAAAAACGATGTAACGTGCCGACGTGTACGAGAAGAACAGAGATTACACAGCCACGTAAGCAAATTACAATGTAATAAATCCAAACTTATGTTGACATTTACTCACACATAAACAGGTATAGCGCTCCAGAGAGATGAGCGCGCGCACGCACACACACACACACACACACACACACAGAAGGAGTTTAAGAGTGTTAGAGAGGGAGGTAGAGTTAGAAAGGAAATCGGACATGGAGTTTGACAGAGAATAAGAGAGATAGAGAGATTTAGGGAATGAAATAGATAGAGACAGTGAGAGAATTAGAGGGAGATTGATAAAGAGCGATAGAGAGTGAGAGACAGAGAGGGAGGGAGAACCATTCATCTCCACGTAATGTAACCACGGGGACCCTTAACAGCTCTGGCCTCTAATAGCAGGAGCTGTCAATACAGACAAGGTTAGTGAACCCAGGTCAGTGTGGGTCAGAATCCCTCTGCGCAGGAGGTGCGCGCGTCTGTGCGTTTGCTTCTCTGCGTCTATTTCACTCATACCGTATAAAGAATGAGAACAGCGAATTGTGTAACCGTTGAAAGAAAAGAGAGTGATCCGGATCCAGTTAACTCTGCCGCGGGTTAAAAGGGGGGAAAGTACTCAACGTCAAGTGCAGTCAGTATGTCTAGGTTTATCTGTCGCTAATTGAGATTAAGTTCAATGGGAAATAAATAAATAAGCACAAAGGAGAATTATCAAGCCGGTAATAGGATTATTGTTTGTTGTTTGTTTGTTATGGATGGAGGATTAAAACGTAAACCGGGGGTTAAATGCAGAGGAGATTAACGCAGGCGTTCAGTTATCGGCCGCTTCATGAAATTAGCGAACGCGACAGACTGAGAGCTCGTTTGCACACTGAGATAGCGGCGGCATTGTTGCTCGAGTGTTGTCGCTAATTAGAGGTTGTGCAAATACTGTTGTGATGAATTAAAGACTTCATCGTTAACACTACGGAGAACTCGCAGATGATTTGCGTGAAGGGAATATTGAAATCTGAACTGAAACTGATTACTTACACAATGTCACGTCGACTGATGTCAAAATGAAGTCGGAGGAGGGGAGAAATTCCCCTCTGAATGATTTCAAAGTTAAAAATACCCTGATTGAAATATAACATGGTTAAAAAAACTCACGGTTGACCTATTTGTGTGTGTTTGTGTCATGCCAGTATGCATGCATGCATGCAGTCAAATGTTGTGCGTGTGTGTGTGTGTGTGTGTGTGTACGCATGTATTTTACTATCCTGTTGCAGTCACAAAATCCTTAGTAAATCCTTAGTAAGTGTTAGGTTCAAGGGTTCAAGGGTTTGGGAATAAACTATTTAAAATGGAAACAACGTGTCCGAGTCCCCGCTACGACGGTGAAACAAATAAAGTGTCCCTTTATGTCTCTGTGTGTGTGTTTTCTTTATCTAAAGTGGTTAATTAAATCGGCGAGTGGAATTGTCATTTGCTTTTAATTATGTGGCGTAAATGAGGAGCTGCGCTCCCTCGAACTGTTCCTTCAAAAATGTCAGCGAACGAATATGACGAGCGCTCCGACCGACGGTGGAGTGGATCTTACGCAACATAAAGAGTGGGTTCGCTAATTAAAGCTCTTCTCTCTTTGTCAGTTCTGCTGGATAAACACGTCAAGCACCTCTGGAGACAGCCAGTCAGGGGACTGATGCCATGAGAACGACCATGGAAATATCCTCTGTTGAAACACATTTACTGAAAGGTGACAACGGTGACAATCTCCGGCATGAGATGCTGTTGACGATTCTCTCCTCCCTTTGCTCAAAGTTACATAGCCACATAGCTAGGATACTGTGAAAGCGCTTGCGGTAAAAATAGACTATGACCGTACATATATATTCATGCGCTGCACCTATCTAACTCTATGCATACAAAGCTTGAATTTACATTTTACCCGGCTAGACATTCTACCAAACAGGGGTCAGTAGCTTAGCGCCGCAGAACGCAATTATTCGGGTGAGGTTTTCTCTTTCATCCGAACGGGCGGTCGAGCGTGCCGTTCCCGGGATACGTCCTCGTCGCCGCCGCTATCCGGTCCCTTCATGTTGTGTTAAATGACCAGATCCGAGGCGTCCGCGCCGGATGCCTGCAGGCACGGCTGACCTCCGCTGGCAGCCTGAGACGCCTCTCTCCCTGCTAACTAGCTTCAGGCTGAAATCAAAAGGGGAAACGAGGGGGAAGAGGGAGGAGGGCCGCATCGGGCAAAGGCTTCATTTGACTATTTTGTCACAAAATGTAAGACGTCTGCTCTGAACTGTAACACTTTACACTGTGTTTAATCCCATTAAGTCATGGCTAACGGGAGGCTAACGGGAGGCTAACAGAGAGGGCATGGTATTCCCTGGAGTGTGGCCCAGTTAGTGGCTAACAACTAGGACGTTTCCCCAACCCACATCAGGCGTTTACTTATCTATACTTTTTTCGACACATGTTATGTTTATTGTCAACGTGTTTACTGACTGGACTACATGATCTGTGTTTTAACACTCACACTGGGATTCATTTAAACCTGTTGGGAGGAATATTTTGAGTCGTGTCTTTATTTTTTACAATATAAATCCTGAACCCTCACGTTGGTCAAATGTGAAAGCATTTAAGTTATTGCATCAGGTTTGGTTGTAGATGTAGGTTTTAATACAGTGATCAAGAGATCAAGATCATTCGAGGGATCAATATGATCTCTTGAGATCAATACAGTGTGTGGGAGATCATTTGAAATTCGAAAATGAGTTACTTTGTATTCACTGCAACGAGCCCTTGAAATAGCTCTTTATTTAAGCAACAACTTACTTCACACTCTATGTAGAAAATTGTAGTTGTGTAAAATACGTAGCTAGAGATGGGTTCAGGTTCTCAGTTTTCGTTTTTATGTTCAAGATCAAGAAGATCGTAGCGCAAATTAAAACAGGAGAGAAGAAAACTCACGTGTCAAAGTTTGAGCTGCCATCTCTCGTTTGAGTGGCAGGCAGCAATATTTTCAACGCTTTCCTGTGTGACGCCACAGACCAAACGCGCCACGCGTCGCTCGATGGACAAGACGGCACACGGTGCTACCACTGATCTCAGAGCAGGCAGCCGTCAATCAACCAGATCATAATGGCGCCTGTCTCTGTACCACGGGGACGGCCGGAGACGTGAAAAAACCTCGTCCGCCAGTCGGAATTCGACACACACAAACACACACACACGCAGAACACCAAACCAATTATCTGTGGTACATAATATGGCATGCTCACTGGGGCTGGAGACAACACCAATGTTGTCGTTTTCAACTGGGCCGGAATATTATTATCATACAAAACAGTGTGCCACCTCCACCATGAAGTAACACCAGGGAGACCGCACCCCTTCCTTATTTGGCCGCATCTGATAATGGATAATTAGACGCGCGGTGACTGACACATATAATGGGCTTGACGCTTGACGCACTGGTCTCATATTGTTTCCCCCTATGAGAGGGATTTTTGATGTGTTGTCAGGCCCAGTGTAAAAATAACTGAAGTGACAGGTTGTCTGGGTTGTCACTGTTGTCAAGCTGGTGCGTATTTTCACAGCCGTCGGTCCTTGGTGTGTGGGTGTGTTTGTGTGTGTGTGTGTGTGGGTGTGTTTGTCGCGGGGGGGGTAGGTGTTTGTGGGTGGGCGTGTGGACATGTGGACACGCATGTGTGTGTGTGTGTATGCGTGCTCGTGTTGTGGGTGACAGCACTGATCACTGTGTGATGACAGCCTATCGTCGTGGCGATGTGAGAGTGAGGTTGGGAGAAGGTTTTTTTTTGGGTGGGGGGGGGGTTCTCCACACCTTTGGATGTGTCGGTGGCACTCCATGGCTGTCTGGCTTACTGAAAACAAAGGGTGGGGACGCAAAGAGAAAAAAAAGAAAAGTCCCAATTGCGGAGTCCAAATTGTCACTGTATTCCCTAAAGGGTACGTTTCAAAGTTCTCTGTCCGGGCAGAAGGTGAGGTTTGGGCTCAGTAGGACTGTTCGCGGTAAACTCCCTTGTCTGGAGGAGTGTAGGATGGTACCGGTCGAGGTGTGTCCGTTCGATTCACCATAACATTACACGCAGACAGGGTCATTCCAGGTTCCGTGTCTGCGATCGTTAATGCTAGCGAGCTAGCTCGTTAAACACTCTTTGAGCAAATACCCCTGCCACTCAGCCGCTCACTCACACACACACACACGTGCGCACGTTGTGTGCACGTTGACGGACAAACAAACACACACCTGACGGGGCGGAGTGAGATTATCCGGTGACAGTGACAGGGACGTGACAGGCGGCCCGTTAAATCAACTCCCACGCGCGCCAGCAGCTCGCTCCATCCCATCACTCGAGTGATGAGGCCTCCGTCAACCTGACGGCTAAGTGGATTGTCTGGTCATGTGCAGGACTCGGGGCAGCTCTTTTACCAGGCATATTTATTTCTAATGTCACCATTAGGGGGATATATCAACGTGCTCCCGGAGAGACTGAAAGCAGTTGTCTAATTCGGTCCACCTTGATTGTAACGTCGATTCGTTTCTCCCCTCAGACAAACATTGACGAGTTACAGACACAGCGGCCCTGTTGCAAACAGTGGGAAAAATGCCTGTTTCACGAGGGAAGGAGACAGTTGACCTTTAAACAGATGGGTATTTCCAAATGCTGCCATAAACGTATCCACGGCTCACTCACCAAATAGGCATTTCTGTCACGCAGTCCCGACTTTATAAGTGTCGCCAGCGACCACCATTTTCCAGTGCTTCCGCACGAAAACCACTGATACGTTTTCCGGAACTATCGCGGCGACGTTGATTACACCCTTAACACAAATAGCAAAGGTTGGTGTCAATTCCATTACATTCCTGTCAAATCAGGAATTACAAAATCCACTTTGAGATCTTTTCTTTTTCAGTCAAAAAGCAAATGAACACCAAAACGGTACCGACGTGCCAGTCAGGCCCTGAGGCCATAACAAACACAAAGTCTTTCTCAGACCAAAATGTTTAGCGTCACGAAAAGATCATGCACGTTGTCCGGCATTACTCGGACGGACCGGCAAATCACATTTCCATATTTCCTGTTAGCAACGATTAGCCTATCGACGCTAACGTCCTAACAGCTGTGGACAGGTGCTCGGACAATGGCCTTCCACCCCGGGCCTTGAGGCCCCAACGTCACCACATCTCTCAACATCCAGGCCTGGGTCTGACTAAAACCCGCCCCGGGATCTCAATACGCCCGCCACCCCTACCCCTCTACGAACCCTCTAATCTGGTTACTGGGGCAGCGACGGGGATTAGCCTAGCGTCACGGGATGAGTTAACTCTAATGAGACCGCTCATATGCATAATTTATGTAAACGAGACGGTGGAGTGGGAGGGGAAAGGCGGGGGGGAAGGGCGTCAAATACAACCATAATGGAATTACCCCGCAAACAGGGTGATGACGTTTGAATAAACATTTCAGTCAGCCACTGGGGCGGCGAGAACGAAACTGAAGGGGATTGAAAGGTCCGATGTATCGTTACGGCAACGAGATTCATTCGTTTTGAAATGAAGACATTCATAAGGCTGTCAGAGCAGATGATGACCGTTGAAATCTGACGCTTTTCCGTGCATTGTGTCTCTCAGTCGGGCTGCGAGGCGCCGGGGACAATGTGTCTATTGTGAAGTGGGGCCGGACAGCAGTCCTAATGCAACGACTACGATACCAGCCTTGATCCAATCATATGAAAAATATCTTTCATTAGATCTTTTTAGATATCTTTAATAGTTCACGAGAAGATGCAGTTTCTTTCCAAACGGAATGAGACCAATTTGCCCCATAATTCCCTAATCAAACGTGTGTTGTGTGTTTTTTATATTGAACGTTGTTGGGGACACCTAGGAATCAAGCCTGTATCTATAATTATGGACACAGATGTCATGTCTAGTTGTTTACACGCAGAATAATATTGAACTGAAAAAGACATTTCTAAAGCAAAGGTTTGTAGAATTCAAGACCACAGCCTGCTTGTATGATTTCTATCATCATGACTAGACTGTGTGTAAAGTGATTTCCGGCAGACAAGGAAGTGGTCTTGGTTTCATAATACATTTTCTTCACCAAAGACGTTCGCGCTCCGCACATTCTCTGCATACATTGCTGCTGACGACAAGGAGTGGAAGTTTCGGTGTGGTAGAAGTTGTGTGAATACTGAGATAAAGAACACGATAGTTGGCAAGATTAATATAAGATGTTTTGGTTATTTTAAAACAACTAGATACTAAAGATAAAACGTTGGTGATATTTTTTGTATCGTCTTAGCTAGCTGGCTTGGCTGGCTGAGCAAATTTGTTGCTGTTTCATTCCCTAATATCAAAGTGATCAGAATCCTGACTAATATCTACGCCACACAAACATAACTACAGTTGAAAGTTGTGTTAAACGTAGCTACATTTTCTTATAACAGAATATGTATTTAGTTTGTAGTTTGATATTCGAGGAGGGGAGGCACATTTAATGTATTTGGCAAATTTTTATGATTGTTAAGTGGTACCAATTTATCTTCTTCTGACATTAGGGGGCAGTTCCCCTTCTTGACTTACACAGCAGAAAATGGAAAGATACACCCAAACCTTCAACCTTGAGTCCCAGAGAAGGCATGGAAAACAGGGCAAGGTGAGGTGATGGACTGGAGAGGAAGAGCAGATGTCGTCAAGAAAGATGAGTGGAACCTGAAGGGACTAGGCTAAGCTAGTAAAATGATCTCGTTTGGTAGAAATTGCTTTTGTATTTCAATAAAGACGTCAGATGGTGTGGGAATTTGTGGGAAAAGCGCTTTACAAACATAGTGTGGCATTGTGATGATATAGGCTGTCAGTACACTTGTTGTTTTACAGCTGTTAGGCATTTTGAGAATGTCAGTATTTTTATAGAACACATAAATGACGTAGCTAAACGCACGATGCAATGCTCATTCTCACAATCACACATGGAATAAAATGGTCTGTAACTTAAGTAAAATGTAGGCAGTGCTGCAACTCGTGACCTGTGTCTTCTTAGAGTACGCTTACGAGATACAGCCTTGCTGAGAACGGGCTGCTTTTAGAGTGGTATTTATATGACTGCTACACAGAGCAGGCCTTCGCTGACATGGAAGTAAAACTCCAGCTCCTCGCGTCACGCCTGGACAGCCTTCATCAGTTTAGACTTGCACTGTTGATATTTTGCAGTCCAGGTTGAGTAGGTAGGCTGACAACACGTGGTCTTCAGATTGCAGGACTACACGAGACAAGGACGCTAGCAAGGAGCTGAATTGTGTCATTTGTCTTGGGCGGCCTTGCTGTTTAGAGAAAAGTTTTTGGGGATCTTTTAGTGTGAGAGACGTTCAGCTGGCTTGAATTTGATTTGAAAATACATTTCATTTGCCGATTTGAATTGTTTCACTCTGACATACTGGGCACAGAAGTCACCCACAAAGATAGCAGACCTGGGAATATTCTTCCAGTCTTTATAAAGAATAGAGCTTTGGTTTTGGGTAAAGTTATAACTACCTTTAGTTAGGTCCGGAGTTTTTGGTTAAGAGAGAGCTTTTTGGGGGGGTTTAGGGTTAGGGTTAAGAGTTTAGGCTAGGAAAAATCTGATTTGGTATGAGCATGAATGTGTCCCTGCAACAATAGTAGAACGGAAATGTGTGTGAGCGTGCGCGCGTGTGTGTGGATGTGTACCTTCAGTGCGGCTGTGCTCGTTTGTGTATGTCGCTTCTCAGTGGACATGCGAAATGTGTCCCCACTTCAGTGTGCAATAGCTACAGTACTAACGTGCCCTCCTGCCCCCCCCCCCCAACACCACCACCACCTGCATAATAACCTCCTCTATCTTCCCTGCCAGCGCCCATGTCCAAACCAACCCCGACAGATCAACATCTCGGCATGCAGATCGTGTCACGGGATAAATTATGCGCGGCGTGTCAGATTCATACGTGGGCCCCGGCTTGCTGTCCGTGACATGTGTCAGCGAGGCCCCTGTGTCTCCCTCCGCGCGCGCTAATGACGTGACTCCGGGTAGCCGCCCTCCACCTTCCCGCCTGCCCTCTCATCCGCCCGGCGAACCAGCCCCCCCGCCCCTCCGCCCGCATCAGCCCGCGTTAGACGATGTGTCACTTCTGTGGTACGGGCGGGTGGGGGGGTGGACACTGTTTCGGGGGGATAGAGACGGAGGACGACTGTCTGGTCCACTATCGGCTAGGTGCTAGCGACGGCTGAGGGAGTCCACATACACAACGTGACACGCCGGGCCCTCTTTTTATCAATTCAACCCAACCGTTCGCTCACACAAACACACACACACACTCAACCACGGCTCCTCGCTCAAGGGGGCTGTATTTTTTATTAATGCTCGTTCTCTCTCTCTCTCTCTTTTTTCTTTGTATGCAAATCCTGTCTGACTTGTCTGAATTATGTGTGTCCGTCCGCGCTCCACTTTTATTCGGAGTGACTGAGGACTGAACACACGGTGATTGCCTCCACTGGGCCCGGGTCTGAGTCTTGCATAAGTAATTGAGATGTCAGTATGCGTTCTCATATTCCCACAACAAAACTGTAGGAGAACGCGCGTTGTTGAAGGTCATTTGAATAATTCCTTAATGGAAGGGAGGCCGCTGTTTTGGGAATGCACGGAAAAGCAAATGTCAATGATCAAAATCGACCAGCGTCATATCTCAATGACACAGAGGCGATTCCTGGAGCCCTTCTCTAGTCGCCACGCAGCTGACGTGAACGGATGGATACGTGTCTCCGCGCATATCAAACAAAATACAGAGAGCCGTGTTTTCTCAAGAGTCTTGTTGTAACGCAAATTGGTTTTGAGTCATTTTCCACTTTGACCTCTTTGATAGAAAATCGGAAGCGACAGGGACACGACGCGGCTCTTATTTCGGAGATCTCTTGAGAGGTCAATAACTAAACCCTACACACGCCACAGACAATGGCACATACATCATTATGAACGGACATGTTTTATATATGGTCCGGCTGACAATATGTGGCCAGGCACCAAGAGTGAGGTGTTCCTCTACAATTATCATCATCCCCTAACATTCAATGAATTGGTGTCCGCTATTTAACACAATCCCAAAACAGAAAATATAGTACGAATGGGAACGCTCCTGTGGTTCTTGTATTGTGATAGTAGGTTTAGTAAAATAAAAAAATTATAATAATACAAATTAAATTTCAGAAAAATACACAAAATATATCTAATGCCCCTTCTTCCGTGCGGGGGAAATCAACCTCTTGTCCACACAGATTGGAGAGATATTTGCGAGGGTGTTTTCTAAATAAAATATAAACGTCCCCGTATACCTAAGGTGGAGAACCGTTTTATATTGGCTGTTTTGTCTGGACGAGCGATGGATGATGGAGTTTGGCAATACTTACCTGCCGTCCGCGTCGTTTGAGAGATGGTTAGAAACGACACGACAGACAGAGATTATGTCAAACATCTGTTATCGCTGCATGTGTCAGGCCCATCACTCTGTAAAGACAACTCTGTCACATCTCCCTCCAAACGCCGATGTAACCTTGCGTTGATGAAAAGCCCCCCGGCCGGTCGTCTAAAACAACGGCGCACTCCTCGACGGTAATGTGGCATTTTTCAAGGGCGCCTCTGTGGCAATGTGCGGATATTAATTTCATCCGGGCGAAACATCAGTGTGGGTTCAACCTGACGAAGTGAGTCAAGTTACAGCACCGTGAAACACATGGGAGATTGTTCAGGGTGAATCAATGGACGGGTACTGAAGAATGATCACCGAGCCAGGGACTCTGACCTCCTATTGGCAACTGGGACCGGAGAAAGGAGTCAAACAGAGTACATTTCTAAATGTATAATCAAAAATCTGAATTCAACCCACCGAGCAGTTTGTTTTACATGTGACGTTTCCCAATTCAAGCAATTGAAAATGTCGGACAAGAAGAATTCAACGGGGAATGAGGAAAGGAAGCATGAAGTTATATACTCAAATCATGCCTTTGTTTATTTCAGATGTGGCACACAGATGCATTATTTGTATTGGTCATGTTGTGCGGCATGTCAGTCAGACAGTGTTTGTTTGGCACTTGTGTATTTTCACCGGTACATTACAGAGCATGTTGGAGCATGCCGAGTTCAAGGCTGCAGGGAACCGACGCCGGGAACCTCCGCTATCGCTCGTCTGCGTTCAGGAGCTATTCTGATAACCGGTAACACTTTACAGACATTTGACCCAGAAGACACTTTTTACAGAGCGTGCGCCTGTGTCTGTACGCCTGTGTCTGTGCGCCTGTGTCTGTACGCCTGTGTCTGTGCGCCTGTGTCTGTACGCCTGTGTCTGTACGCCGTGTCTGTACGCCTGTGTCTGTGCGCCTGTGTCTGTGCGCCTGTGTCTGTGCGCCTGAGTCTGTACGCCTGTGTCTGTACGCCTGTGTCTGTACTCATTGTGCAAATGACGAACCTAGAGCTTAGTTTGATAATACACCTTGAATGGGGTTTAAGGCTCCTGTGAGGCTGAGATAAAGGTCACACGGGAAAAAGGGCAAAACACTTAAACACACACTCGTTTTTTCACTCCAGAGATTTGAGGTCAAAGGTGACTGATGTAACATGCTGCACACCTACACAATTAGTAGGCCTTCTTCACCGCAGGCCACAGTAGCAAGGACAGGGAGAGCTCGTTCTTCGCTCATATCTCGTTCCAGGAGAAACGGAGAACTGAGATCCCAGGTAACGTGTTTATATTCCGTTCCATCCCTCTCGGCGGCGGACCCCCCCCGCTCGCGTTCACAATGGTCCGATTCCTGGGAGGGAGCCGGCTAATACAGAACCACGAGGAAATCCCTACGAATCCTCAGGGCGCGCTCCGAAACACACAAAAGCAATGCAAATCTGCCCAGCCTGCGTTTCTATCTACCCTCGGTTTCTGTTCGCACCGCAGCAACCAGCATTGTGCCCTGCGCCGCGATTATCGCGTGTCATTTACATAGCGTACGCGCAGGGAAACAGTGGGCTGATCTCTGACAAAGCAGGGAGACGGACTATCTGATCCGCAGACATCCGTCTGAGCGCAGAACGAATATTACAGGTTTAGCTTCAGGGGTATTAAAGCCGACAAACCTCAGATCCCCCCTTGCTTTTTCCCATCCCTTGTGGGCATTGAACACGTTATCCTCAAAGTGTTTCCTGTTTATCTCCCGTGTTTGTTTTACAAACGAACTCCCGATGGCACTTCCGGGGGAAACGGTGCCCTCGTTGTGGTTAATCTTCGCTCTCTCTGTGTTTCTCTTTGTCGTTGAATCCATGTAGACTAAGGTGCAGCTGTATCAAATACAGTAGGTGTGTCATTCGCAAAATCTCCCTACTTGTTAACGTGCCTCGGTGCGTGTGTGTCAGCGCATGCGCTCAACAGCGATTGGCAGAACAGTCTAGCTGTCTACACACAAACGGGAGCCTTGGTTGAGCTGGTGTACCCGTTGGCTGTTACAAAGTGTTTAATCAGAGACGCCATGCTCACCGTGCATAGATAAAGCACGGACAGTGTAAAGGTATTAGGATCATGTCAACAGCGTTTATCCCCATTTCCTTTAAAACATTGATCATGCTGTAATGCTAAACGTCCACCAAATAAACTGAAGTGAGCCCAAAGTAATGATAGGTCGTAGGTCATTATAGATCGGGGTTCTCAAACCGCTCCTGGTGGTCAGAGCAAACATATCTGATTATATGTGTCAACTAGCTAGTGCAGAGCTACAAAAAACGGGAATCGTCTGCCGGTCAAGAAAAGTTTGGGAACCGCTGTGACAGTCAGAATCTTGACAGTGCAGTTTGTCGACAGCAGGGCAGATTAAGCATGTTCTCGAACAGCTACCACCCCATAGGTTTGGTCTGCTGCCCTACTTCGGCACGCCTATTTTCAAATAGTTGGCTGGATGAAACACAAAATCAGATTAGTCACAACTAAGTAGAGAAAAAACGACAGGATTGTAAAGCTCCAGAACTAGGGTTAGGCAGCTCGGGTCTAGAGAAACAAATTTCATGTGAGACAGCTGAACCAGTATGGGTCACACAAAGGTCACTTGATACTACGATTCAGATTCCTCAATATACAGAGTTTGTCTGTAAAGTTTAAAGAAAAACTTAAATGAATTTCAGTGATAATGTTTTGAGAAAAAAAACATAAAGTATTTGTGTTATTCAACGATCAGGTCCGTCAGTGGTTTGAGTCAAATGGAACAGACACCCATTTGACTAGTCTTTCCGGGAAGATAGGCACAAGCTCATTCGTTCCCATCATGAAGACAACACTGATGCTTTCAGTTCAAACAGTCCAAAGGTCAGTCACAAGGCTGGCATGGGGCTCACAGCACAATACCCACCCCTTATGGCTTATCATCATCATCCTTATATGACGACACAGTCCCTAGTGTAACTAAAATAATAATAATAAATATAGCCTAATTTGCCCCACGGTTTGCGCCGATTTGTTTGCATCGTATATCACATTCCAAACACAGAATGTCACGTAAGGTCAGCCTAAGGTTTATGTTATTTAGTCGGAAACAGGGGCCACATGATCTATAAAAGGTAGCCCCGTTTTGTCAACCGTGCGTCCATGAAAATAATACACAACCACAAACGCATGACTGTTAACAAGAACTGCTTTGAGATTTATTTTACAATTGAGAAAAAAAATGAAACCAACTAATCGGTGCTAGAAAGATTTTTTTTACAATATCATTGATAAAACATTGAAATGTATAGTCGTTGTGCATTGCTTAATAATTTTTCACACCGTCTCATGCATCAAATTGGATGCAAATATAATTAAAATCATTTCTGTAAACCAAGCCAAATAAGCTAAATTTGTATTTCATAAAAAAGGACATGTGGCTCTACAGTATATACTTATATACACAATTTGTTTTTCTTTTTATTATTTTTGTATATAAAATGACAATATAAAAGCTAAAGAATGAACACACCTTTAATTACAAAGAATGTTAAGCTGTGGCAAGATATGCCTTATGGAGTGTGATATTTCACTGCAAGTCATTTACATTTAACCGACGTTTTTTTACGGTTGGATTCTGAAGCGGCAACATTTAAAAAGGGAAACTTGTAACAAACCATACAATTGGAAAATTACTATAACTGATACTTCACATCAAAAAAAAAAGAATTTGACCAAACTTGCACACTTTACGGCCATCCATTTTCACTGATTGATTTGTAACTGGAAGCAGCATTTCTCTGAATGTTTACATGGTCTGTTTCTATCGAATATACACTGACAGATTTCTGAGCAGGCCATTCTTTATCAACGATAATGCAGTTTGACAAGAACTGGGACATAAAAATAATTATTGATCTTTAAAATGTAACTGATTTGAACAAATGTAGAATATCTTAAAACATGTTCTCTTCACAAATAAAATGTTTATTGTCCATAAGGTGCAACTTCAGTCTTTTTAGGGGTCCTTCTATATTTTGGTGTATACAATAAATTTTTCACCTTCATATCAAGTATCGTACAGTTGTATTTATATACCCCTACTTTCAGTCACTACTTTAGCCACCATTGAAACAGTAGTCGATTTTTTGTCATGAAAAGATTAAAAACTTGTGTTTAACCTTGGTTCACTAAAACCCATGCACAGATCAGACAAATAGCATATAAATACATTTAAAAATAAGTGTTAAAAAAGCTTGGCAAAATTAAAACAAGAACCAAAGTCAAATTAATGTGAAAAGACACGGTCCAATCAGGCAGTATAACAACAAAAGAATAAGACTGATTTCTGGCGGCTCAGTTCGGCCCAGTGCAGAAACTGTTAACAAAGTTATTTTAGTGCAATGAAATTCTGGTCAGTCACACAGCCGTGTTTCTGTCTGTTCATTTGTCTCTTTCCGCAGCTCCAGACCATTTTACTACTTCTCCAGCTTTTCGAGAGCAGTGACGTACACCAGGTGATCTTCTGGTGACTTACCATGGGTTTTGCTGAGGTGAAGTTTGACAGCGTGCTTGCTGACGAATGTCCGATTGCAAAGCCTGCACTGGTAAACTGAGCCAGTGTCATCCTCTGGCACTGTCAGAGATGCCAGGGTGCTGCCAAAAGTCATTTTGTCTGTGATCACCTTGGAAGCAGCCTGCTGCTCCCGTAAGTGCTCATTGGACAGCTTGGACAAGTCCTTCAAGCTGAAGCCCAGGTGAGATTCCAGGTGACCGATGTAGGCGGAGGCAGTCCTGAACTGAGAGGCACAGTCTCCACATAGGAACACAGGCTGGCATGAGTCCATGTTCTTCAAGAACTTGGTCCCGCCAGTCCTTCGAAGCTGGTACTTGACATTGGCCAGCCAGTGAGAGATGGTGGTCATGGAGAGGCCCGTGAACTTGCAGATGTGGACCCTCTCTTGGGGGCCAAGGTCTGTCATGGCGTAGCGACCTTCTGGGGTCTCCCGCAGGCTGGAGCAGAACTGAGCCTGCAGGATGAGTAGGTGCTGAGGGTTCCAATTAGACTGCCGACCTTTTCTTTTCTGGACCGGCGACAGATCTTCCAGAGCATCCTCAAACGCGCTTCCGTCTGCGTCCGACTTTTCCGACATGGAAGACGGGGTGGAGGACTTTGGCGTCAGCCGACCCGTAAGGTTCTTTACCATGTCTGATATGTCCATCAAAGCATTCTCTCTCAGGGGAGAAGAAACGTCTGACAGGGTTAGGCTGGACATTATGGGTTTGTGACCGTTAACACTGCTGTGACTGTTCAGGGCCGTGCTGCAGCTGCTGCCATTGGAGTTCGTGTTCTTGGCCTTCCTAAGATCAATAGGCTGGTCGTTGGTTTCATACTGGTAGTAGCGGTTGATGGGCTCTGTTTGCTTGGCCTGAGTCTGATTGAAGGCCGGTTTCTCCATCCTGCTGTTACTGATCTTATAGAGCATGGCCAGCGGGTCGCCTGTTGGGCTGACGGGCTTGGAGGCCTTGCCCAGGTGGGTGTTCATGATTGACTGAAGCGCGCTGAGCGGGTTGATAAAAGGCCTTTCGGGTGAGTGGTCTGTAATGATGCCCAGGCTGTTGGTGCCATTTGTGAGGGGTGACTTGCGGGCCTCCGGGCTGTTCTTTAGATGGCTGTTGTGGCTGTCTACCAAGCGCTCCTTGGGCTCTTTTTTGCAAACCGACTCTGCATCAGCGGGGCTGCTGTTCCGAACAAGGGCCTTCCCAATGGTGAGATCGTTGGGTGCAGTGTGGTGGTCTCTCTGTTCTTTCTGTACAGGAGAGTGTGACTTAAGCAAGGATGGTGGCCTGTGGCGGTCCAAGCTCACTATTTTCTCTTCTTTCTCCTTCTTTACTGCAGCGGCAGCAGCTTTCCATGTGACCTTCTCCACCAGCTCTTCCATGGCAGTGACGTTGCTCCTGAGCGGGGGAGAAGTGGGGCTCCTGGGCGAGGGGATAAATGAGCTTGGGTCCTGGCTCACCAGGCAGCGGATACCGCTGTTGAACACCGGCTGGACCTGCACGCTCTGGACTGACGGGTGCATCGATGAGGACTTCATGTGGCCCTGGAGCTGATAGGCAGCGTGGATGCTGGGGTAGCCACCGCCCCACTGAGGGGTGCCTGTCTGAGCCTTGCTGATTGCACTAGAGACCGTGTTTTCCAATGACTTAAGGATGTCCAAGCCTCCTTTAGGTGCCTCCTCCAGGTCCTCCTCTCTTAGGTACTTGTACGAGCCAGTGTCCACCTCTGTCTTCTCGTCCATCTCTTCCTTCTCCTCTTTGATCTTCTTTATTCCAGGCTCGCTCGCCTCCATCCTATCATCCTCTGGTTCTCTCTTTTCATCAGAACTGGTGGAGAGTGCTGGTGAGACGGGCTGAGACTTGAGACTGGGGACAGGCAACCTGGTGGTAGTGGGTGGTAAAGGGATGGATTGAATCTTCTCCTCCACCACAGGGTCAAAGACCAGCTGCTTGCCTTTCTTTGAGGCAGAGTTGGTGACCTTGAGGAAGTGGCCGGTGACCATCATGTGGGCAGTAAGCTGTTGCAATGTATCGTGGGAGCTCCCGCACTCCATGCACTTCAGGATCTGGGCCTTGCGAGCTTCAAACTGCCACGTGTAACTGGCACCATTCTGATAGCCATAACGATTGTTGGGTGTGACGTAGGGGTTCGACATGGATTTGGGGTCTTTTCCCGCATCCCCCTGAGACACGTGGCCCCCACTACCAACATGGACTAAGTCTGGGGAGCACGGGGACAACAAGGCATCCTGAAGAGCTCGTTTTTTGGCAGAGGGCAACAGTTTAGTTGTGAGGGCTGGCACCGGTTCTTTCAGAGGCACTTTCTGGTAATGCTTGGTCTTGATCATGTGGACACTCAGGTCCTGCAGGGACTCAAAGGAGTGGCCGCAGTACATGCATTTAAGCACCTTCTGAGCGTCCTCCTTACCTTCCATCTCCATCAGGGAGCGCTTGCGGGGCTTGGACCAACGCTTGCCCCGCTCTTCCTCCTTTTCCTTGTTGTCGTCGCGGTAGTGGCCCGACTCGTTCATGTGTACCGTGAGCCCCACCAGGGTGTCGTAGGCCCCACTGCAGTCCTTGCAGCGGAACTTGCTGGCGCCGGTGAACACAGAGCCGTAGAGTTTGTTGTTCTGGCGGTAGAGCTGCACCGTGCTGAACAGGCTGGGCTCAGGCAGCAGTTGGTATGGGGTATGCTGCAGAGTCTTGGCCAGGGCTGCCTGGTGCCAATCATATGTTACAGCCCCACCATTACTAGCGCCCCCACTACCAGGGCCCCCGCCACCAGCGCCCCCAACAGAGGTAGCTGTGGTGCCGTTGGAGCTGCCACTGCTCGTGTGGTGGTTGAAGGTGGTGGTGCTGCTGCTGCTTTTACCGTTATGGTGATGGTTGCTAGCGTTGCCGTTCTCACTGTGGTTGTTGTTGTTGTGTGTGGGAGGGTTAGGGGCGGCGGGGTTGGCACCGGCAGCAGCTGGCTTGGCTTTCATGATGTCCATTGCAATGCTGGACCAGGAAGCATCTGAGATCAGATTTGCATAGACAGCTTTCATCTGAGCCAGGCTGTCCCTTAAGGAGAGACCATTGTTTGGGCCGGCAGGAAGGGGGGCCTCCTCCTTCTCCTGGCCGTCCCTGGAGGAGGTGCTCTTGAAGTCTGTGAGCCGGTCACTGGCATCGCTAAGCGGGGAGCCGTAGCCAGCATCAGGGTTGGTGCCGTTGCTAAGTGGAGAGTCCCGGAAACTGGGCGCCTGGCCCCCGTCCTCTTCCTCGTTGCAAAGGAACTCAGTGTCCTCCCCATTCAGTGACAGCCCGTCATCCTGCAGGTGTTCCTCATCCACTGCTCCCGCCTTAAACTCATCCTCTGGTGCGTACGCTGGAGAGGAGAGAGGGAGATAAAGGAGGTCAGCAAAGCAAAATAAAAGATTTACAGAAACCACTGACAAAACAATGAATAGTCTGTGGCAGGGAGTATAGTGTTTTATCTGCGTGTGTCTCTCAGTGTCAGTGGTTATAAAAAGATCCCACAGAAAGCTCACGAAAAAAGCCAGACAGTTGCCCTTCCTGACTCCCTTATCCACTGCCTCGTGTTCCCCACGATACTGCTAACTGCTTGGCCTTGTCAACCAGCTGCTGGACTCTCCTCCACCGCTTTTCCCACATGCTTTATTTTCTACACAGTCCCCGACACATACAGGGAACTTCACTTCATTTAGTCGTTCCCATGGCGGGCTTCCGCGACAATCGTCCTGTGACACGGCAGCATCTCCTTCCACGGCGCTCATGTGCCGAAGGTCAGTCTCACGGAGTTAATGAATACAGCCGTATTAAAAATGCCAGAAAGCAATAAAAGTATCAAGTCATCTCTGACGATACAAAGTCACTTAGAGGAGTGTCTCGGCCGTGCTTCGACAGGAAACGGCCAAGGATCATGTAATGGCCACTGGGCTTTTTGTTGGACCGGGTCATGTCTAAGTTAAAAAGGCAAATGTAGCGGAACATCAGGAAATAGTATTGATCAGCTACGGAGGCTAGAACCCTTCAATGAAAATCACGTTGTCCTTAAATAAATCACGCTGCACCATTGAGCCCAAAGTGTTAGATGCAAATTATCCTTGACACAATGCATTTAAAACATTGGAGAAAGACTGTAGGCGTGCTTCGTGGATAAAGTTGGAGGCAGAGGAGTATAAAGGTGGAGAAATATGTGAGGGGGGGGCTTCTCTGTTCTTCCTATCTCCTTCCTCCACGGCGAGATGTGTCTCCTGGATGCCAGTATCAGTCTCCCCTGATGAAACAGATGTGCTGTCGGCATTCCAACAGCATGCTAACCTGTCACTTGATAATCTAAGTGGACATAATATTTGATGTACGTTCGCCGGCGCCATTTACTGCCGCCTGAAAGGAGACGGAAGGAGAGAAAAGGCAAACAGCAGCACATGGACGCTTGAACACGTGGCCGCTTGAACACGTCATTGTACGTGTTTCTTTTTAACACAGTACCATCGCTAAATTACCGCCCTAATGTCGTCTATAGGTGTGTGACTGAAACGCCCGAGCCGCGCGCAGAATTTTCCTCATTTTCCTGATTCCTGACAGGTTTTGGAAAAGAGAGCAGCACGGGAGAACCTGGCTGTGCTCCAATCCCACTGCCAGACAGAAGCTGAGACAGTTCCTGAAACTCACCAAATCCCCTAACACAGCAGATTAGCGTTGTATAGCGTTATATACCGTACCAACTCGACTGTACCACGTTTCTCTGATGTTATCGTGCCAGCATCCCCCCTTGCCGATGAACAACTTGGGATCAAAAAGAAAGACGGCAATAAAATCATTGCGAAAGATGGCTATTCAGTCCTCGCGAACCTCTGATCTGTTCCAGTGAGCCCGTGTGAATTACCCACGTGAATCACTGTGTCCACGTCACCCGTGCCAAAACCCAAACACTGCATTCTGGCAGCCGCACAAATCTCCAAAATGAAAGGGGAATGAAAGGGAGGAGAAATATCCCCGAGTGAATGACAACACACCATGGAGGGGGGCGGGGCACGGTGAACGATGGGACGCCAGGAAGCCCTTTGAGAGTGGCTGTCAATCAATGCCTATCCTCTCACGTTGTCATGGAAACAACAAAGAGTGAAATCATGAGCCTTCAGACAAAAGACAGACAGGGAAACATCTGTACAACCAAGGTTGAGTAGCGGAAGGTTTCAGAAAATATGAATATGGGGAAATATGAATATGGGGAAATATGAATATGGGGAAATATGAATATGGGGAAATATGAATATGGGGAAATATGAATATGGGATCTCACGATAACATCTAGATTAGGAAGATAAGATCTAGGTAGATAATTATGAAACAAAAGATTTTTTATAACATGAATCCGGCTCGAAAGTGACAACTCAAAATCTGACTTTGTGACATTACGCCTTAATGACAGAGAATTTATAAGTGAGGACGACCCCGAGGGGAAGGGCTTGGCGTAATGTCCACCGTTGAATGAGTTTGCCAGGCGGGTAAGAGGCTGTGAGCGGGTCCATCTGCACGGAACACAAAGCCCCAGTCACATCCGCTCCCGGACAATTTGTTGTCAAAAGAACAGGCAGTGGCGCGACAAGCAAGTGAGCGAGGCCTCACTGTCACAAACGCCAGAGATGAAATCACCAGCCAGACCAGGCCACCTCACCAAGACCTAATATCATCACCAACACTTAATATCATCACCAACACTGAATATCATCACCAACACTGAATATCATCACCAACACCTAATATCATCACCAACACCTAATATCATCACCAACACCTTATATCATCACCAACACTGAATATCATCACCAACACTGAATATCATCACCAACACCTAATATCATCACCAACACTGAATATCATCACCAACACTGAATATCATCACCAACACCTAATATCATCACCAACACCTAATATCATCACCAACACCTAATATCATCACCAACACTGAATATCATCACCAACACCTAATATCATCACCAACACCTAATATCATCACCAACACCTTATATCATCACCAACACTGAATATCATCACCAACACCTAATATCATCACCAACACCTAATATCATCACCAGCACGGAATATCATCACCAACACCTAATATCATCACCAACACCTAATATCATCACCAACACCTAATATCATCACCAACAATGAATGTCATCACCAACACCTAATATCATCACCAACACTGAATATCATCACCAACACTTAATATCATCACCAACACCTTATATCATCACCAACACTGAATATCATCACCAACACTGAATATCATCACCAACACCTTATATATTCACCAACACCTAATATCATCACCAACACTGAATGTCATCACCAACACCTAATATCATCACCAACACCTATTATCATCACCAACACCTAATATCATCACCAACAATGAATGTCATCACCAACACCTAATATCATCACCAACACTGAATATCATCACCAACACTGAATATCATCACCAACACCTAATATCATCACCAACACCTAATATCATCACCAACACCTAATATCATCACCAACACTGAATATCATCACCAACACTGAATATCATCACCAACACCTAATATCATCACCAACACTGAATATCATCACCAACACCTAATATCATCACCAACACCTATTATCATCACCAACACCTAATATCATCACCAACAATGAATATCATCACCAACACCTAATATCATCACCAACACCTTATATCATCACCAACACCTAATATCATCACCAACACCTAATATCATCACCAACACCTAATATCATCACCAACACTGAATATCATCACCAACACTGAATATCATCACCAACACCTAATATCATCACCAACACTGAATATCATCACCAACACCTAATATCATCACCAACACCTATTATCATCACCAACACCTAATATCATCACCAACACTGAATATCATCACCAACACCTAATATCATCACCAACACCTAATATCATCACCAACACTGAATATCATCACCAACACTGAATATCATCACCAACACTGAATATCATCACCAACACTGAATATCATCACCAACACTGAATATCATCACCAACACCTAATATCATCACCAACACCTAATATCATCACCAACACTGAATATCATCACCAACACTGAATATCATCACCAACACCTAATATCATCACCAACACCTAATATCACTGTGGAACGTCGTTCAGAAAAAGCGACTCTATTTACACTAAACAGAACGCCCCATTTGGATAATCCATCTGCAGTTTCTGAACAAACGTAAGCACGAATCATAAGGAACATCCGCTTAACGTCGCCTGGTCTAACTCAGTCTTTTCTTCCCCAGGTTAGGGGGTTTCCAGATGCGTCTCGTTCCAGTGTAGACAGACAGGCAGAGACACATCGGGGTGAGACAGCAGTGTGATGAATACGTCTGTACAGTCACCGTAATCATATGTCAGACGAAGAGGATTTAACAAATTATAACAAATACAACATAATGATATGAATAGCAGAGTTCTAAGCGGAGAGTAAACTCAGAGTCATATTATTTATTCTTAAAGTATGGCGTCTCGGCCTGGCCCTTTCGCCGGTGCACTTTTCTCATCTTTCCCCTAAAGCCTGCTGTTAATTCAATAAAACCATCAGTCAGGACGACCCATGGCTTTCCATTGGGCTGTTGTCAAAACCCGAACAAACCGGATAAAGTCGGAAAAGCAATGAAACACGAGGGAAGGGGTAGGAAAGTGAAAAAAGGGGGAGATAGAGGCGGAAAGAGATATTAAGTCGGTTTAGAGTCAGTGACTCCACCGTCTGTCTCTGTCTCGCTTCTATTTACACACATTTCTCTGTTGATCTGAGGTGATTTTTGGGAAGAGGAGTGCAATCACCGTAGTCATTTGCGCCGCTAATGTCCAATCCCGTTCCCCTTCACTCATGTCAGTTAGGCCGCTGGTGGATCGGGTAACCGGCCCAGAGGGCGGAGTACATTGAACGCCGGCAGGAGGAGGGCCAGGGGCCGTTTACCCGGGGGCTCTAATGGGAAACTGGCAGTGTGATTCCGTCCGCTACATTCTGTTTGTCAGCCCCGCTACTCCATTAAGGTCCCCTCAGGCCTGATGGCTTTGGACAGGGGCTGATCAAAACGCCATCGCTTGACCTGCGCCGTCCTGGCAGCCCGTCACAAACCGAATCGCTTCGGCGACAATGCGAGAGAGAGAGAGAGAGAGAGAGAGAGAGGGGGACAGAGCGGGACGAGATTGAGAAAAGGAGGAGGTGGGGAGGATTGGGATATGACGGCACTTCGGCCGGGACAAGTGCTGGGTTGGGTGGTGGTGGTGGTGGGGGGATGTAACTAAAACAACATTATTATTTTGCCCGTCTAGTCATGTAGAAATATCAATTATGCTAATTTACTTTAGCGGGCCCACCGTGTCAGAGAGAGACAGGGAGCCAACAGAGAGCATGCTGGGACGCAGGCTCCGCTGGAGCAGGAAACGTGAGCGAGTTCAGGGGGCCTGCCCACCTGGCCCCTCACCAAAAGCACAGACACACCACATCAGGCTGACATCTGGGCCTGTCTCCCACCCTCACCGCACCTCCCTCCACCTCCCCATCACTCCCATTCGCTCAGTTCAGAAAGTTAAGGACAGTTATTTGTACAGGGCCGTGTAAAGTGCATTAAAAAGAAATCCCCCCACCTCCCCACAGCAACACAGGGAAAATAAGACAGGAACGGCGGTCCATTATCTCCGACACATTCTTTGCAAGCAGACGTGTTCGGCAGTGCTCACATCTAGGCCAGAGATGCTAGCGATACATACCGTATTTTTTCCTAAAATAAATCCACCGCCACTCTCCACCTCCCCCCTAACCTCCCTCCCCCGCTCCTCTCTCACGTTTATCCCTCCGCGCCGGGTCCCGCCGCCCACGCCAACCCCTCCCGAGCGGAGGAATAGAGCATATGGCCGGGTACCTACGGAGCCTTAAATAGCTGCTGCGCCATTCCAGCTCATCGTACTGATTTATCCGCGACCCGTTTAAGAAAACGTCCGTCCGGAGGTGAATGAGGCAGTGGCAACGTAAACCATTTATGTAGGCGGAGCGTAGAAGCATTCGTGTGTGTGTGTGTGTGTGTGTGCGTGCATGTGTCTTGTGTACGGTCCATTGCCTTGACCTAATAAACAATCACATTTTCATGATCCTTCGTGTGAAGGGTGAGTGAGGCGATGAATACAGAAGAACATTTCTCCACACAGTGTTCGCACAGGAAAAAAACGGTTACTCCTTCACAGCGCTCGAAATGTTCAAATTTGGGAAATCCAAAGACACCTAACACGGAGATGTTGTGTCATGGACGCTGTGTCACGGCCGCAGTGGCGTTGTAACACAATGTAGAGAAAAAAAAATGACTTCCTGGCAGACGGCTTAATGACCCCGGGTCGAGCCTGCTCTGACCCGTTGTGGCTCGGATTCAGAGCTGGAGGACATCGAAATAAATGAAAGAGGTGAGTCAGGGGGTGTGATGTAAAAGAAGTGTGTGTGAGTTCCTGGCTTGTTTCTGCGGACTGATCATGGAGATGTGTATTATTAGACGTGGCTCTATGAATCGAGAACCTCTCACACTCGTTTCTCACACACGAACACACACATTTCTGTTTCACACAACAATGCATTTTTGTACACTTAAAAATAACACACACACACATGTGCGACACACACACACACACACAGTAGTGTAGAAACAAGCAAGTGTTAGAGAGTATGAGCTGAGTGATCGCACAGTCGGGTTTAGCATGTTGAGGAGATCAATATGGCGGACCAGAGACGATTGATTGCAATTCATCTGGCTTCTGTCTTTCTCTCTCTCACCCACTCACACTTCACGTTACTGGCCTGTTATGAGCAGCGTGAAAAGTGTGTGTGTGTGTGTGTATACGTAAGGAAAAGTTAACACACACACACACACAAAACTAAAAGCAATGTCCTGCCCAGCACGCTTGCAGAAGTCCAATAAAAGCGTGTGGAATTTATTTCATTTTATGGACCCTATCAGCCCTGGCTGTCATCTCCTATGCATAACAAGTCCTGTATAATTAAACAATAAATTTCCACGCGCACGTTTAATTACCAGAGACATTGTCAGGAGGCAGGAAAGCAAACAAGTGCCTTTGATGTGAAATAACCGCTCCAACAAACCGACGTTGGGGGAGTGCCGTTCATTTAGTTAGGTCGGCTTTTTAACGCACGGGCTGTAGATGTGGAAAAGACTTTACACAAGTATGGTTGCATTGCTTTTTTCAGGAACATTTACAAGGTAGCGCATGTGTGTGTGTGTGTGTGTGTGTGTGTGTGTGTGTGTGTGTGTGTGTGTGTGCGCGCATGTGCGGGCCATGTGTTTCTGGCCCTTGTGTCTCCGCACGCGTCTCCCTGAGAAAAGAACGAACGGCCCGGGGGGTCCGTTATTGATCGGCGGCCACCTCGTTGTCCGGCGCGAAACCCATGACAACCGCTCGGACGCTCGGCCGGGACGCCTCGGGTCAACACCCGCTTGCTGCCTCTAGCCGCTTATTTAATTACACGAGGGCCTCTCAGGCCACTCGGAACAGGTTCCCTAATTAACCAACAGCTGATTACAAATGAATAGAGAGGTGTTCACACCATCCCCGGCCTCACGACGTGACGACAAACACTAAATGCTTGTAATTAGCGTTGAGTAAAGGCTGAGTGTGTGCGTGTTTAGAGTGTGTGCGTGTGTGTTTACCGTTTGTTTGTGTGTGTGTGTGTGTGTGTGTGTGTGTGTGTATAAAACCATGCCGCTGTTCAGGTCAATGGAATAAGTGCGCTACAATACGGCCTGAATGAAAGGTTCAGTCAGTGAAAAAGGTCTACGGACATTACTGAGGTACAGGTACGGGCAAAGGAAAAACAGTGGGGTTAAAGGTTACTAAGTATTGGAAACACAGGCCGGAACGACCACGAGGCACCCAGCCAGTTAGTAAACCCTTTACTCTCTACCATGAGCTGAATTTTCACAGCTCCTGAAACTATTTCTATTTCATAATTTTTTTCACGTCGGTCTCACTCTGGGTCTGTCTCTCTTTGTGTGTCTCTCTCTGAGTCTTTCTCTCTCTTTTTCGCTCTCTCTGTCTGGGTCTCTCGTTCTCTGTGTGTGTGTGTCTCTCACTGTCTGTGTTTCACTCTGTCTCTCGCTTTGTACTATGTGTGTCTTTTTCTCTCTCTCTCTCTCTCTCTCTCTCTCTCTCTCTCTCCCTCTCTCTCTCTCTCTCTCTCTCTCTCTCTCCCTCTCTCTCTCTTTCCCTCTCTCTCTCTCTCCCTCTCTCTCTCTCTCTCTCTCCCTCTCTCTCTCCCTCTCTCTCTCTCTCTCTCTCTCTCTTTGTCTTTCCTTCTCATTCCTATCCCAAGGCCAAGTTCAAATCAAACATCCATCAGTAAACTGCATTTTTTTCTTCCTTCAGAATTCCCTCCCACACCGACCACCTGTGCCTTCTAAGCCGCCTCCTCCTCCCCCCCCCTCCCCCTCCCAGCTCCCACCACCTCAAACGCTTTACTCAGATTCCACCTGCTCGTTCCAACCTCAATAACCCTTCCCCTTGCCCTGCCTCTCTCTCTTGTTCCCTACATTACAGCACCTGTGCATTGTAATCCCAAGGCCATCACATTCCCACTCAGACTAATGCACTTAGAACCAAGTGCAGACTGGACAACGACCGTGGACAAAAGTTATTTAAACCGTGTTTGGAAAATGTGAAACTGAGTATTTAGGTGATTTTCAACACTCTGGTGTAGACGACGTCAGATTGCCGCTAGTAAGAACCAATTGTGAGAGCTGTTAATTCGAAGTCAATATGATTGGTCTCGGTCATGCCTGGTAAATTCCTACTTGGTTGGAAGCGAAACATTACTTCACCTGAGCACCACGCCACGCCCCCGGTTCCCCGCCCTCCTCTGTCCGCCGTCCTCTTGACAAGACAACAGCCAAGCAAGCCGCAGCTGCCTCCATTGCCTAGCAACGGCCAGCCTGATAGATGACCCCAACGATGGATAATTAGCGTAAATCACAAGAGCTCCGACACCGAGAGAGAGAGAGAGAGAGAGAGAGAGTGAAGAAGAAGGGAAGAAAATACTGAGGGAAAAAGAGCACGAGAGAGACAGAGAGAAAGAGAAAAAAGGGAAAGAGAAAATCGCGCGAGAGAGAGAAGACGACAGAGGTAAAGAGGGGTTCAAAAATAAAACACGGGCTGGAGCTAGTCGTG
>CM055763.1:2524263-2591763 GCA_029465975.1 Dallia pectoralis
CCACCTAATGATGTAGCACATCTTTTAGCGGAAGAACAAAAGCGAAGGAAAATCTACTGCCGTGGCTCACCTCAAAGAATCTCATGCTTTTCTTCCCTCGCCTCCTACCAATTCTTTCTGGTTCTAACTGCTGCCTCTTCACTCTCCGTTTCTCTGTCTGTTAACCACCTCATGCCGCCCAGGGTCTGTGCTTATTTATTAAACAGAGATTTCCACACAGAGTGATTTTCTCATGTGCTTCTCTGTAGCTGGGTATATAATGCATCAAGCACCTAATCCCGGTAACTCTGCTGCCCAGGTCAACATCTCCTTGACTTCCAAACCCAAATATGACATGATAGACAATTCACATTCATTTGACGTTGTGGCGACTCCGAAAAGACGCCTGAGGGAGTTTAGCAGGTTTTTAAATCGCAGCTAGAGAGAAAGAACCAAAAGGAAATCGCAAATGCAACAGTTTTATATAGACCAGACACCAATCAGATTTAACTACGTCACCTCGATCAAAGCTTCACAGGGCGAAACCGAATTACTCTGAGAACTCAGTTTACACAACCTCAGAGGAACGTGTCACATAATTGGCGTGGCGCGCCCTGTCCATCGGCGTACACATCTATTAGCATTAGTCACAAGCCAGATTTGGAGGCTGAAAAAAAAACAGGTGCAGCAGTGTCGCTATGGTAAACACTACCTGCTATAGCTTAAGACGAGCTAACAGTGCTAACAGGGCTAACAGCGCTAACAGCGCTAACAGGGCTAACAGGGCTAACAGCGCTAACAGCGCTAACAGGGCTAACAGGGCTAACAGGGCTAACAGGGCTAACAGCGCTAACAGCGCTAACAGGGCTAACAGTGCTAACAGCACTGGGAGAACTATAGTGAAGCCGTGATCTAACGTAGCGCCCTGACAGGGCCCTCCCTCACACCTTGATTCATCTCCAAGACAAGACAAGAAATGAGAGACAGAGGGAGGGGGGGGAGATTCAGGGAGAGGGAGAAAGGGAGAGAGATGGAGAGAGAGAAGGACAACTAATAAGCTTGTCTACTGCTCCGTGCCGCCTGTCACTGCCAGGTGAGATAGTTTATTGATCGCGGAGGCATCTGCTGACGTTCTAACCCTATTTGGGTGTCTGATCGGGAGAGAGGTCGGTGGAAGGAGGGGGTGTTGGGTACTGCTACGGACCCGTGGACTTCACACTGGGGGCTAAGCGTCTGGACAGGAGATAATCACTATGTCAAAGCACTCCAGAAACAGCAGGTAACAAGTGCAACACAAACACACACACACACACAAACACACACACACACACACACACACACACACACACATGCGCGCAAGAGAGAAAGAGCATGCACACCCACTCGCAAGAGATAGTGGAACAAGAACAATCCTGATGGTTACCAATACGTGAGGTACTACAAACTCAGAATGATGTGTGAGGAAGCGTGTGTGTGTGTGTGTGTGTTTGTGGGGGAGGCCTCAAACAACAAAACTAAGTGGGAATCTTCAACAACAGCAGCGGCTGGAGTTTCAACGACACGCTAGCCGTCTGCACGTAAGGCGAACGCGCCGGGAAGACAGGAAACATTACACAGCCTTTTTTGGCACAAGGCGAAACGGGGAGAGTTGGTGGAGTGAGATGGTGTAGCGAGAGAGAGAGAGAGAAAGGCGGGGGCGGGGAGATGTGGAGGCGGGCCGGGGAACGGGCGGGTGAGCGCTGGAATGAACTCTCTCAGGCTTTGTGGTGCACGTTTCCCAAGGCCCCCGCCTGGCCTCTTTGATAAATGACACATGTCATTCTGTCAGCTTGTGACACTGCAGCTGGGAGGCCCTGTGATGTATTGCTCTGCTGAAAAAGGAAATCAACTTTTTTTCCCCTCCTCTCCTCCGCTACCCCTCCCTCTCCCCTCTGCCTCCCTCTCGGCCGGGGCTGAGTGCATGGCCTTTTTATATGAGGATTTAAGTTTCCTTTGGTCCAGTAAGCCTCCTCCTTTCATCCGCTCCCTCCCTCCCTCCCACAGCCTTCTCTCTTTCTTCCCAGACAGGCGCGCTCGGAGCCAGCTAGGTTGCGGCCTGCATTCGGTTCAACTCGCATAATGACGCAGCTTATTATGGTACAAAGACTGGAACTTGAGGAAGGGCACTGCCACGTCTGAGGTGAATCGAAGATTTATGACAAAGTCCAGGAAGTAAAGAGAGGGCGAACCTAAGCAGGGGCTGTTCCTCCGGGATGACGGTTTTCCCCGGGACGGATCGTCTGTCATCCGTTTGTCTGCGGAAAGGGGCGACGGCGGTGGGAGAAACCTCGATCGCGCACCATCTCGAACAATAAACAATGAATAAACGCGGTTCAATGCGATCCTCTGGAACAATCCGACAGACAAATGGTTTCAGGGGGAAGACTGTTGGGCGACAAAAGAAAACATGACATTTGGCCGAGCAGGTGAGCACGACCAATGACAGGACACCATGAGGTGCGGACAACCCTCTCTTCCTGTCATATCAGCCTATCACAGCAGTCCATTGGAACTTGCGCTGCGTGTGCCGCCCCCACACAGCAAAGAGTCAGGCAGCCAGGAGAACTCTTCCCTTCCCTCCCCCACTTTCTCTCCCTCTCTTTAACGGCTGACCTGTTATCAGATCTCTGGAGAATTGATGGCCAACAAACCCAGAAGTGTTTCCTACGCAGTAACATGAAAATGTTTGAGAGCGGGCTCTTGATCAAACCATGGTTCGTAAAAAGACAAAAAACTGAGGCCTTCGAAGAATGTGGACATGAATAAACTGTCAATTCTAGTGGCCTAGTCAGGATTAGTGGCTCCGTAAGTAATAGAGTGAGATTTGACTGGCGTTCAGACATTCCAGTAATGAGACGTTGGAGGATACAGGAAGTCATCGCCGGGGGCTTGGCGACGCAGATTCCCCACATTATTGGTCTGCCGAAACACAACAACATTAACAGAGCTCACAGTGCTCTTTGGGAGACCAACGCTTCTTAGACTGAAGGAAGGGAGGGAATACAGCGGGAATACAGCGGGAATACAACGGGAATACAGCGGGAATAGAATGGGAATACAGCGGAATACAGCGGGAATACAACAGGAATACAGCAGGAATACAGCGGGAATTCAGCGGGAATTCAGCGGGAATACAGCGGGAATAGAACGGGAATACAGCGGGAATACAGCGGGAATACAGCGGGAATACAGCGGGAATACAGTGAGAATACAGCGGAAATACAGCGGGAATACAGCGGGAATACAGCTGGAATACAAAGGGAATACAGCGGGAATACAGCGGGAATACAGCGGGAATACAGTGGGAATAGTGGGAATACAGCGGGAATACAGCGGGAATACAGCGGGAATACAACAGGAATACAGCGGGAATACAGCGGGAATACAACAGGAATACAGCGGGAATACAGCAAGAGAGAATTAGATAGGTGGAGTAAAAGAGGTGGAGATAGAGAGAGGTGGAGTAAGACAGGTGGAGTAGGAGAGAGGTGGAGTAAGGGAGAGGTGGAGTAAGAGAGGTGGAGTAAGAGAGGGGTAGAGTAAGAGAGAGATGGAGTAGGAGAGAGGTAGAGTAGGAGAGAGGTGGAGTAGGAGAGAGGTGGAGTAAGAGAGGGGTGGAGTAAGAGAGGTGGAGTAAGAGAGGTGGAGTAAGAGAGGGGTGGAGTAAGAGAGAGGTGGAGTAGGAGAGAGGTGGAGTAAGAGAGGGGTGGAGTAAGAGAGGTAGAGTAAGAGAGGTGGAGTAGGAGAGGCGGAGTAGGAGAGAGGTGGAGTAAGAGAGAGGTGGAGTAAGAGGAGTGAAAAAAGTAGTTGTCTAGTGAGAGGGCCACCTGCGGGTCGTGACCCCCGGGCGACCCCGTCAGATGTGCACTCTGGCTGCGAGCTAGCGGGCTGAGGGCCGGGACAACAAGGCGTCATTACGGCTGAGTGATGAGCCCCTCGCCATGTTTGACCCCTTCCTCCAGCGAGCACAGGTCCGCCAGGCTTCGGCGTGAGACTCGCGCTGCATTTAGAAATGCCTGTGGGCCAGTGAGACTAAAACAATGTGCGCGCACACACACACACACACCACACACACACACACACACACACACACACACACACACACACACACACACACACACACACACACACACACACACACACACACACACACACACACACACACACACACACACACACACACACACACACACACACACACACCACACACACACACACACACAGTGCCTGAGCAGCATGCCAGTGGCCTCTGGTATCGGCTGGTGTTTATGAGACACCTGTACAGACTGACCCAGATGCCACCGTTGCCTTGAGGTGAAGGCAATCGATTCCAACTCACAGCGCGCTGCGCCTCACATAGCTGTTAGCATTTTGTTTTTGTTCATTTCTCGTTTTTTGTAATTATTTGTTTTAACATTCAATCACAGAGGAGCAAGTGGTTGGTGGGGGGGGGTACACTTTACAACACGCCTGCGTGTGAAAGTATACAGGAAGAGGTTCCGCAGTGTCAGACTACGCGAGGATTAGCCGATGCCTGTTTCCACCTAACCGTCCAGGCGAAGCAGAGTTCCAGACGTGGAAATGTAATCAGGAATCAAATGGTCCAGGGACTGGACTAGGAGTCTGGGTCTGGTGGTTCCTCTGGGTTCTGTTCCTATGGTTCCAGGTAGTCAAATGGTCCAGGGCTAAGGGACTGGGCCGGGTGGTTCCTCTGGGTTCTGTTCCTATGGCTGACGTACGCTGTGTGCTCGCCTCAATTAATCATCCCGGTGGTTATACGGCAGTAATGCTAAAACAATCTCCATGATCACACACACAAACAACATTTCAAATTGCTATCATCCATCTCACCTGCCCCTTTAAGAAGAGGGGGTTATCAATTGCCCCTCCCTCTTCTTTCTCTCTTTCTCTCTCCTCTGCCTTTCCCCACCCCTCCCTCTTACTTTCTCCGTCCCTCTCCAACCGCCCTCCCTCTCTCTCTCTCTCTCTCTCTCTCCCCACTCGTCTCTCTCTCTCTCCTACCTCTCCCTCTCTCTCTCCCTCTCTCTCTCTCCCCACTCGTCTCTCTCTCTCTTCCTACCTCTCCCTCTCCCTCTCCCTCTCCCTCCCTCTCCCTCTCTCTCTCTCTCTCTCTCTCTCCCCACTCGTCTCTCTCTCTCTCTCTCTCTCTCTCTCTCTCTCTCTCCTACTCGTCTCTCTCTCTCCCTACCTCTCCCTCTCTCTCTCCCTCTCTCTCTCCCTCTACTCCTCTCCATCGTTCTCTGTATCTCTCTCTCTCTCTCCCCACTCGTCTCTCTCTCTCTCTCTCTCTCTCTCTCTCTCTCTCCCCCCCTCGTCTCTCTCTCTCTTCCTCCCTCTCTCTCTCTCTCTCTCTCTCCCCCCCTCGTCCCTCTCTCTCTCCCTCTCTCTCTCTCTCTCCCCTCTCTCTCTCCCCCACTCGTCTCTCTCTCTCTTCCTACCTCTCCCTCTCCCTCTCTCTCTCCCTCTCTCTCTCTCCCTCTACTCCTCTCCATCGTTCTCTGTATCTCTCTCTCAGTCTCTCCATCAGCTGGCAGTTCAACTAGACGATGGTGAATAATAAAACACGGCGGGTGCAGGCCTAAACGTGCCAGGGTTAGGGGATCAACACGGGGCGGTTGGCATGCGGTGAGAGGCGCTATGTAAAACACCGCCTTAAGTCAGCCGCATCCGGTTAATATTTAATCCATGCATCCTTCTCGGCGCACCGGCCTGTTTTCCTTTAGGTTCAACCCGGCCGTTTGCTCTGATTACACACGAATGTTTAGGGGTGTCGGGGCGGCCTGGCGGGCAGATAACGGAGTACATCTGATTTGCATGGGAATGGAAAAGGGATAAAGGAAGGAATAAAAAACAGAGGTTTGATAATAGCTTGGAGCGGTCAGGGAGGGGGGAAGGAGGAGGGTGGGGAAAGGGGGGAATAGATCAATAGGGGGGCAAGAAGGAAGCGAACGAGGAGGACCTGAGTGAGAACAGAGTGAAGCAAACAAGGCTAGAGGAAGGATGTGAGATATTCCACGTTCAAAAAACACGCAGATATTAAAATAACACTGCTAGCATCATTGCCAGTTATGGTGTGTGGCAAAGGATTTCTTAGGAGGAATTTCCCAAAAAATAACTCTCACATGAGAGCTTGTGCATCTCCATAACGGAACACTCCCGGAGTTGTGTCTCTAATCTCCCACTACTTCGCGTTAGTCACCGACCGGGATCGAACGTGATCTATTAAAACACATGTGACCCGCGGAACACAGTGCACGCAACAGAAACAAAACGTTCACTTCGATCCGTGCGCTCCACACACACACACAGACACAGACACACACAGACACACACAGACACACACACAGACAGACGTGCGTGCGCTGCACAAGCTAAACCAGTCACATAGAAAACTGCACACACTTCTCCGTAACCTTTGCAATAAAGGCTGAGGAGAACATTACCAGTCAGGCCAATTACATCATTTTCTACAATTCCCAGCAATGCCGCCCCCCCCCACCCACCCCACCCCCCTGTTGTGGTAGGGCGGCTGTTCCGCGGTAATGACAAGGTGGAAGGAGAAAAGACCTCGGAAAGACATCCTCCTTCACCGCCGTTGAACCGTGCGATGGCACTTGACTGCTTTGTCCGTACAACTGAAACACAGTGTCCTGCATGTTGAAAGCTGCCAACTGTATTTTCTACGCCCCCCCCAGTCCCCCCCCACCACTTCCCTAAATACCCACATGCCAACCCCGGTGAAATGGACCGGGCGAGCGGCGCACGCGTTAAACTGCGTGTTTAAGCGACGCTTAGAGAGGAAATAAGCCTTCAGGACTGTCAATGGCAAGTGTTCATTTTCTCACTCACTGAACAGAGCTAGCCACTTTACAATGTGTGTGTGACTGAGATTAGGTGGGAGGACCGTAGAACAGAGCCGGGGGGGAGGGAGATCTCCCGGGGGGGGGTCGTCGGTCCGGTGTCGGTCCCAGGGGTATTCCGGAAAAAAACGATGCTCCGCGCACGGCGGCCGACACACACCCACGCACTCTCCGGTTGCCCTAGCACGGCCCCGCGTGAAGACGAGGATCATGGGAAGTGTTCGTGTCTAATAACACCCGAGTGGGTACCTCGTCCCTCCGAGGAGACAAGGGCGCCGTAATTACTAACAGGGCACTTCATCGATCGCCGAACTAGCCGGGGCGCCGCTGGGTTTCGCCGCTGGGTTTCGACGCCGGGTCTACTGCTAACAGGGCCAAAGTGACAAGGGTAAAGCGTAATTTTTTTTACACCCGACAGCTGGGCCGATGGGGCGGGCGGGGGGGTTTGGGGGTTCGGCCCACTCCGACCGGCAGTAATTCTTAATTGACACCTGTCAGGATAATGTAGGCAGTCACAGCTGCTGCGGGAGAATTTGTCCGTCGTCCATGTTCATCTGTCAGCTTTAATACCCGTCCGGAAAAAAAACGCCGCCCTCTCTGGCCCTGTTGCGGTCGTCAGCTACCCTCTCCCCTTCTCCTCCCCAGCCCATTTTCTTTCGCCCCAATCTACGCGCGCAGCGTCAAACGCAAAAGTAAAACAGGGTGACTTCAAGGACCAGTTGAGAAGAAGTTGAGCTAATCTACGCGGAGTCTGAGAAAGAGATTTGAGGTGGGCCAAAAGAAAGCAAGGTATTCGATTAATAGAGAGGCGGAACGAGTTTGAAGCACGTTGAATAGAGGTAGGAAGCAGAAGATGAAGGGCAGTGAGACGTACGCAGGAGAGACGGGGAGACAGTGGAGGAGGAAGAGGAGGAGGACCACAGGGGTCCCGGGGTAGGGTTCGGCAGTACGCCGTCTCCTTCGTCTGTTTGTTAGTCGGCATCAAAGCGCTTGCCCCGCGTTTTCTGAACCCGTCCCCTGCTAACCGATGTAATGAGCGGGTAAGCTACGGGTTTTCCCTGCGCCAAGGAATTCTAATACTTATTAGACAGAATTTTCTGTAATTGCTCATCTTTTATTGATGGACATAACATGTTAAATTTGGCTATTAGAGAGTATCCTTAGCACTGCCAAAACTCTAGAGAAGGCATAAGGGCACTGATCAAGAGAACAAATGTGTTCACTGAAAACAGAATACTTTACAAATATCAAAAATACATTTTCATTTAACTGGACTTTTTCACCAGTAATAAACCCGAACGAGGGGCCCAACCATTTGATAATAAAATTCAGTTCGACCACGCTGGCCCTCTGAAAACAATTAGCCAACTCAGCATGACATAATAACTGCAGAATTACAGATGAAACAAAACCGAACTTTAACAGTCAAGAGACACGAATTCACGTCCACATTTATGAGCACACGAGTTACGCAGCGATGACCCAATAAGAAATCACGTAGAACTGGGAAAACTAAAAGAGGTCTGACATTAATAAAATACATGTAAATAATTAAATTCTTACAATAATATTTATAGACGTGTAACAACGACAATAAAAGTGATTTATCCAAATGGATAAGATAGCACAAGTCCAGCCAATTCGACAGGGCTGCTCTCTTTATGGCTCTCCGCTTTCCTGTCTCTCCCACAACCACATTCTCTGACCTGTGTTCATGTGCTCCCGAGCAACAAAGCACATCTGGCTGCTTTAATGATACGATTTCCCATCATACTAAGCTACCCCCATCATGACCTCCCACCATGCCACGCTGCCGAGGTGTGTGCGCACGCACGGTTGTCTGTGTGTGTGTGTGTTTGTTTCAGTCTACAGAGCAGAGAGAACTACACAACTGACGCTAGCACTCGCGCCCTGAGGGAAGATTAGCGAGTGTGCCCTGAGAAGAACGAGAAAGACAGAGAGAGACAAGGGGGCTTAAAGATTATGTGAAATGTATCGCCGGCAACACCCCTTCAGCGCTGAACGCAATAAGAGAAAAACACAATCTACGGTTGCACGACGACCAAACAATTTACAGTAGATTCAACCATTGTTTTTACTCACAAATGCTTAAGCGCCGAACTGGCACACTGTATCAATACTAAAACACGCACACACGCACACACACACACACACACACACACACACACGGTCAGCACCAGCAGGAGCTGGGTGACTGAAGGCATTCAGTAAGGGAGACAAGAATGACCTTTGACTGGCTCAAATCCCAGATGCTAATTTCACTGTTAGTCCCTGAAGGGTGGCAGCGGAGCAAAACCGGCTATCGACGCAAGCAATCGATGCTACCTGCTAGCGACACAGACCCGGCAGTTACAGTAACCTCTAGCAAGGTAGAGGCCGCGAGACTAAACGGCAAACACACACACTTGGGACAAGGAAAATGCTACGTTTACTGTATGTTACTGATAAGACTGTGCCGTTTTCGTCGCCATTCTGGAACGTGTGAAGCTTCTCCAAGTTATGTGGGAGTTGTGGTGTTACTGACACAGTAAACAAATTGTCAACGTACAGCCCTTAAGCGCGTACACAGGCAAACACACACAAACACACACACAGTGAAAGCGAGCCTGACAGAACAGAGATTGTCGCGTGGCTAAAACGACCATTATCGGCGTTTATTGTGTCCGGGGGAAAAAACACGTTCACTCGCATTCAAAGTCATTCAGAAGAATATTAAGTTCTTGGAAATGCTGGACGTGCACAAACGAGCACAATTCAACCAGACGACAAAAGTGAAACATTTCCTTAACCTTGACTACACACTTTACCACACTGACGACCACCCGACCCCCAGTTCCCCTGCCCCTCCAACCAAACGCCAGTGCCTCCGTGCTAATATCTTTTTCAGGTTACTCGCCAAGATATTTTTGGCCGACAACTACAGGGAAATAAAATTGAAAAATACACCTGGTGTACGCTGGCCCTCCTCAGGCTGTTGATTTAGTAGCGGGTCACATAAATCTCTGTGCACTGATTATTTACAGGGCAGAATATCGCATAACAGCATCGTCGAGTTAGAGCACAAAGGTCGCTGTGTAATCTTAGCTACCCCGGGCATGCTAAACCATTAATCCCTGGGTACCCGGCTTCCCAAACAACTCCAAATATACTGGGAGGTTTTGAACCGGGCTTCTAGAATCCCCCTAAACACAAAAGCAGGAGAAAGATGTCCTCCGCACGGCGAGAACAGGGGCCGACGTAGTGTAAACACTGAGACATTCTGAACTTGACGTGTGTGTGTGTGTGTGTGTGTGTGTGTGTGTGTGTGTGTGTCTGTCTGTCTCTCGTCATCCCGCGTTAAATCGTTTACAAATAGCCCGCTCAAGTAAACATTTTGAACAAGTAAAAAATGACATTTTATACGGTACAATTGTTGCTCGTGCACGACTAAAAGCTCAACATTTGATTATTATTATCCGATTATTCAATTCCACGTGGATCTGGCTGGAGGCGTCCGCCGAACAGGCCCGAAACGTCATTCTGGAAAATCGAGTTACATCTCAAGCATAACGCCTCTTTTTGTCCAAACTAGTCCGAGAATTCCGACCGGCAAACCGAGACGACTGTCTGGGAGATTTTGACAGAGAGTAAACGGAGATTGACCTATCCTAACATCCACTGCAGCATATAAGGGCATACAGAGACACTGTACCATCAGCTGACGCGGGAAAGTATCCAGGAAGAGAAGACGCAGAGGTCTTCAGCTACACTGTGTCCGGCCTTTATTACAGTACATTGTCTCAGGCTGGGGATTAGGGAGGCATTGTCTCCTCCGAACATGATTAGTCAGGTAGCAAAGTCCATTTGTCACCTGCGCGGGCAAATTGAGTTGATACTGCACTAGAGGCTATGGAGACTGTATAATTTCAACTTGATTACATCAAGGCAGCTGCGGACTTGACACCTTACTGAATTTGTCAGCATTAATCGTGGGGGCCCTGTCACAAATCCATCAGGTGCGGGGATAATTAGGGGCGCTCTAATGAAGCCCAGGGAACACTAACCTTACCTTATCTCTCTGCTGATTAAGAATCCTCCATCCCTGGGAAAGAGCTGTATTTCTCCCCAGAACTGGCTCTGTCTGCGACAACCACCCCCCCTTTAATAAAAGACACCATCACTCTTCTGTTTTAACATCCCTCCTGTCTTCAAGGACAAAAATCAGGCCTGAATTAAACACACAAAGGCGTTTAACACGCACATACACACAGAAACACACACACACACACAAGTTTTCCCATGCATATAATCCACGAGAGTGAATGGCCCCATTATATCTGTTAGCCGTTCACACACACACACACACACACACAGAAACACACACACACAGACAAATGCTGAGTCTAGACAGACCAATGTTGAAATTTTTTTCAACTAATTGATCTTTTGACCAATCTGACGAGCTCGGAGAAGGAACATGTGAGAATGTCTATTGTGACTGGCCAAAACGAATTATCAGGAGGAACACACCCGAAGTGAAATGCTCGACCCAGCCCCTCGCCACAGCTCAACTCTAATTCAATTATTTTTCTCTCTCAAAACGAGTTCCCGATACCGTTTGTCCCGGGGGATTCAAATTTGTTTCGGTTGAACCCGGCGTCGCCCTCGCTCGGCGAACATACAACCCGACCCTGACCCCTCAGTGTGATGTCAGCTTGAGCCCCCCGTGCTCTGGACTTTCCATTTCCATGTTATTACAACGGTCACCTATTTGCTGCACCGAGTTCCAACCCACTGCTCTCCCCTGTCATTCCCTCACAGGTTACCTGATACAGACCGCGTGGGTCAGTGGCTTCTAGCTAACGCTCGACCGTCAGACCGTCAAACCGTAGTGGAGGTTGACTAAAAGGGGGGAGGCGGGTGAGTGTGGTTATTTCCGACCAAACTCTCACAGATCGTGAACGGTTCTCAGACTTCCCGCGTGCCAGCTTGTGATTTCCCAATTAAACGCCACTGTGTGCACGAGCCCGTGGACGGCGAGCCCGTGGATCAATAGAACGTGCTAGGGGTCACGGCGAAGATATACGTTTTCACGTGAGAATCTTTCCGGGAGCGTCCGAGGGCGCAAAGGCTACGTGCTACGCTTTTTACGTTCAGCGAGAAGCCATGCGTGAGGAGTAACCGCAATGTCTCACTAGAAGACTGAAGCGTCTGGCTGGCGTTCAACACTGTGACAGAATCCTATAGGTGCTGTATGTGAGGGAAACAGCCGAGGAGTCCTCACAGTCAATCCGCACTGACTCTTCATCACTTGGCACCTATTCAAAATGATAAACCGGCAGAGTTCAAAGCCTTCGCTGCCTGGCCCCTCAGTTCGGCCCGCTTTGCACCTCATATTTCAGAATCTCTTTAAAATTCTCTAACTGTCTTTTGTTCGCTCTACTTGTTAATGCCTAACTTCAAAGGCAGCGCCTCATTAGCACAGAGGTAGAAATCCCCGTCACTCATTTACATTTGTTTAAAGGGGCTTGAGAAGGAGCAGTGAGAGGAAATCCAAATCACTAGACCTCAAGCTTGTGTTTTGACTGCCAACATCTGGTTTATCAGTGGCTGTCAGATACCACAGTCCTGTGAATGTAGACAGGGACTGCATCGGTAAAGCGGTCTGCAAGAGTAAGGGACAGTGCAAATCCGGTTACCTCCATGTGTTCACCTCAGACCATGCAGGTTAACGGCAATAGGGTAGATCGGCTGGCCCAAAAAAATACAATTTCACCGCTTTCTGTGATCCTCAACACACCTCCGACCCTCTGACTCCTTTCATGTTCATTCTTTTTGTCTTCCTCTTACTATGTTCGCCAGTTAATAATGAAAAGATGCGGATTTCAGTCTTATTAAAAACTTTTTTGTTCCGTTTTTTGTCCTTTGAGTGGCTGAATCCGTCAGCGGCAGTATGTGTGTCTCCTTGGAGAGATTTATTGATGTTTATCCGGGATGAATAGATCAAAGGCTGCCACATGACGGCCGATCAATCACGTATCAAATCAAGAATGGCAATCCGCTAATAAACCCAAAAAGAAAGAACCAAGGCTCTCCCCAGTTTTTCCTCCTCTTCTTCCAAGGTCAATTATTCATTTTAACTCTCTCTATAACATTGCGACTAACCCATAGAGAAGCCCTGATCTCAAGCGTTTCATTCATCTACACACAAGTCGTGGACTTTTCTGACAAGTTAACGCACGATTGCGCCACATTACACACGCACTTTATTTCGCGAAACCTCATGTGCAAAACAAGTGACAAGGCTCCACCATAAATATCTGGTCAAATGCGCATACATGAACATGTCTACCCTATTGCATATTTATAACATGGGCAAAGTGAAGGGGCAAAAATAAAATAATCTAATAAACGCAACAAAAAAAAGTTTACTTTTAATAATAATTGAACAGCATGAGAGGCGGTGCAGAGTGTGCGCTCCTGCTTACCTGCTGATCGCCTGGGCTCTTGCTGCTTTCTCCTCGGCATAGTGACCGTCACTTTCCACGGTACTTTTCATGCAGGAATCAGAACAATAAGTGTGTCAGTGGAGAAAAACCATCCCGGAGCTTGTGGTCGGAAAGAACTGGCAACTGTTTGTTTGTTGTCAATTAGAATTCTTTGTTTGTTCTCTATTAGAACTGTTTGTTTCTTATTAGAAATCTTTGTTTTCAATTAGAACTCTTCTTTGTTTTCTAATAGAATTATTCTTTGTTTTCTAATAGAATTCTGTGTTTTCTATTGGAAGTGTTTGTTTTCTATTAGAATTCTTTGTTTTCTATTAGAATTCTTAGTTTTCTTAAAAAATGCCAAACACCCGAAACAGTCACAATGCAATTAAATATGTCCTTTAAAAAAACTCGGGTGCGATCAAAACGGAGGAGGAGTGTGTCCGGCTCATAACACGTCTATGACACATCATCCTCTCTCATGTCTCTGTGAGGCGGAGACAGAAAGCGGGCGGCGGGTGGAAGTTTCAGTCCCTCCTCCCCTGGTGCCACCCGACCGGGGGCCAAATCACCACCACACCGGGTAGGAGAGTAGGAGTGCCGGGCTACTTTGTATCGTCAAATACGTCCAGTGTGAGCGAACCTCTCCGAGATGTCGAGATGTATTTCCGTGGAGGGCTGCGATCACTTCTGCGAGCTCGGAACCTCTCGGGTTCTGCAAGAGAAGAGATGTGTGATGAGAAACAGACAGGCGTCAGATGGTTAATGTCAGCCGGTCACCAAGCCCCCTCGGCCGGATCCAGCGGACACTTCCCCCCGGTCTCTCTAACGGGACTCGGGTATTTATTCTACTTACATTTCAATCCGTGTTCATGCTCCTCGTCAGGCGCAGATTTGGGAACAGATATACGGTATAGGCTGATGCGCTGCGGCTCCTGCGTGCGCGACTAAAGGGCCAACAGACAACAACAACACGCACGCGTCCAGATCCACACACGCACTAATTTATCTCCCGTACTGAACTCCCGGGGAGAGATAGTGAGTCTGCGGCTCCGGGAAATAGGAAAAGCAGGAAATGCACACGGGTTCAGACGGTCTCAGCTGATAGACGGACGCATCGAGTGGCTCTCCCTCTCTCCCTACTCCCTCTCTCCCTGCTCCGCTGTTACTCCTCCCCTCGCGCGCTCCACGAGCGTCACCCTGACAGGAGGACCCACCTGTCAATCCGTTTAATTGTCTTGTTTTTCCCTGTTTCTCCTACGAAGCTTTCATATCAGTGACGTCAGATTGTTCATTTTAATAATAATATCGATGCATAGACTCATATGCATATTGTAATCACTGACATTATTAGTCAATTAATATCAGCCTAAAGCTATTAAAATGTACAAGGAAATGCATGGCTATTCTAACTCTTTATTGGCATCATCATGTTATTTATGGGCTAACTTTATTTAGGATTTAATTACACCGGATACAACATGACAATGCTTTCAGCATTATGTTTGGGACATTTGGGTTTATTTTCATAACCTGATTACTCCATAATGTATCCATGCCAGAGACAAGATACAATGCAGAGAATTACACACGTGCTCTTTATGAGTGGGGGGGGGGGTCGTGGTGGTGTCTTATACTGGCTTTGGCAAATTATTTGGGATAAATGTGCAGTATAATGTGCAGTATAATGTGCAGTATAAAGTGCAGTATAATGTGCAGTATAATTTAATGTGCAGTATATTGTGCAGTATAATGTGCACTATAATGTGCAGTATAATGTGCAGTATAATTTAATGTGCAGTATAATGTGCAGTATAATTTAATGTGCAGTATAATGTGCAGTATAATTTAATGTGCTGTATAATGTGCAGTATAATGTGCAGTATAATGTGCAGTATAATGTGCAATATAATGTGCAGTATAATGTGCAGTATAATGTGCTGTATAATTTAATGTGCAGTATAATGTGCAGTATATTGTGCAGTATAATGTGCTGTATAATGTGCAGTATAATGTGCAGTATAATGTCATAGACTGGGGGGGTTCATTTGTTTCACCTTATAGGAAGTGAGTGTCGCGTCCAGGAAGGGGAGGGACTCGGAAGACAAGCCGAGTAACAGTAACAGTTTGGCTGGTTGCGCCTGTGCAAAAACAACCGCAAAGCGCATTATTGCGTGTCGATCTTTGCGTCAAAACCACCCGGGTGATATTGTGTTTTGGCACCATTGCATTTCTGCAGAAAACACCAGCAGAAGCTCGGGATAAGCATAGCTGTATTGCTGTCAGTGAACTTTAACACACTTCCCTCCCTGGTGCAATGTGTCCCCATCACGCACACTGGGGCACAGCAGGGGGGTGTTTGCGCGTATCCGCGGGGTGCGCAGAGGAACCAGGCGCACCTTCTGGGGTTCATCTCATCACAGATCTGTTTTACTCCACACGCACTACATGGATGTTACAGGTTCCTCCATACCGAAATCCATGAAACACTGCTGGTGACTAAATCTCAGCCCACATCACCCTGCAAACCGTCCCAGTCCCGACACCTGGCGACCGGGAACTGCTGCTGGTCTGGAATCGGTAAGTTTGGGATTAAAAAAGAAATGTTCTCAATTCTGCGCGTGCATGTGGCATATTCTGCGCGTGCGTGTGGCATATTCTGCGCGTGCATGTGGCATGTGCCTAGACTATTATTCCAAATTATCATTATCAATTATAGTGAAATAAATTAAGTTCTAACACGGTATCTTACCTCGGTTATAGTCGCCATACCCATCCATATCACAGGCTGATTTGAGTCCATTTCAGAGGGAGACAATAGGAGTATTCCCCAGGTCCGCACCTACATTTGGATATCAGTCCATCTCCTGTCTCCTTCTGTCCTGTCTCCTTCACCTACGTCACGAACCTGCAAACAGAAAGTCATCCGGGGGGTATACTGGCACAATACTGGCACGGTATACTAGTGGCACCGACAGGAGAGATAGAGGAGCAGCTTTGCCTGGCATTTGGGGCTGCATTAAACCAATCTATTGGTCTGGTTCAAAGCAGGCTATTTTAACACATTCATATTCAATTGGCAATAGGGCCGTATTGTAAACCACGTATCCATGTAATCTGTTTTTAAATTAAAATGTTAATTAAAACAATAAATTGACTAGACTAGACTAGCACACGGCTCGAATGCATGCAAGCAAAGACACCATTGCACAAAAACTTTGGTAATCTTTTTTATTTACCAAAAAATCTTAGTCCTATTTGTCGACTACATTTTTTCAAAGTTATTATGCGTCCTCGCTTATAGTAATTGACATGGAGACATAACTCCCATCTTGGAATGAACTGTTAATGCAGTGTTTATTTAGTGCCTGTCAACCATTGCCCTGTCCTCTTACTAGAACTTTACAGTGTACATTGCATCTATATCCAATCAGCTTCGATCGATAATTAGGCTATTGCCTCAAATGTTGTTCTGTATTTTAGTTCTAGTTTTATCCAGTTGGCCTGGAACATTGCACGACTATATCTTACATGCACCTATAACTAGAATATGCATACGTTAATATAAGCCTAGTAATTCAGATAATTCCTACTTAATGACATTTCTGAATATTTTCAAAACAAATGTTCTCCAAGAAGGCCTGGCATTAATCTTCAGACATACTAATCAGGATCTTTATTATTACTGAAATGCACCTGGTGTAACTGTAAGGCAGTTAAAAGGCCTGCTAGATTATTTTTATGCAATACAACTTTACCTAGTGTACTAAACAATTTATTTGCAAAATGTCTTTTTTTCATTGATAATTTTCAACTTTGTAAAATCTGATGTGTGCGTTTATTAGGGTAAACTTGATCAGTTGTTCAGCTTTAACTGTACTTTCCAACGTGCTCGGCTACAAAAATGCAATCCACAATTCAAACCAGCTTGCTTTACAATTGGGTGCATTCCTTCTTCCACTGCTAATAGCAGAATATCTTAAGGCTTAATTGCAAAATGAACCAGAAGTTATGCTTAACTTTATTTGAAATAATATATTGATCTATATAATGCTTTCAGATGAATATCATTATTGCAGTTCTTTGACATTAGCACTCATCATAATAACAAATACAAAAAAACACATTTCTAATTATTAACCAGAATTTGATTTACCAGTTTTGAGTGTGTATTGAGCTATGCGTTGTCAGTGACCCAGATAATTGTGAATCATAAATGAACAATTTTGAAATGAAGCATCTTTAAAATAATCTGGTCCAAACCAGATCTGAGATCCCTTTTTACTTTAGATTCGACCTTTGAACTTGCTGTCCTCTGCAATTGTGTTTAAGAACTGCTAGTCCATTTTATTATTTAGATTTAAAAAATTCAAAGACCTGTAAGTAATGAGCCAAAAGGAAAATCTAGCTTTGATGATTCCATAGATTTAATTTAATGCATTTGTTTGTGACTAAACAAGGCTTATTCATTTAGACACGTGGGACGTGCAAAATGATTAGTAGCAATGAGGATTCTTCTGGAGGATAGAACATTATTCATATATGTTTCTCTTCCACACATGTATTTATTACCTACGTCGTCAACTGGGATATGAAAACAGTTGTGTGTTTAGCGTGTGAAGGCGAGGAAATGTGTACAATAGAAGTGTTCAGGTTGTCCTAATGTGTCTCTGAAAACAATGCATCCTGACATCCTGCGATGTGTATTCTGATACCACAGTCACCGTCAGCAGGGTGGGTGTTATTTAAATGTTTTCATCTTTTCAAGAGAAATGGAACCATTGCCAAAGCAAACCAGAATGTTTGCCTCCCAAGCAACATCGCAGAAGGTTTCCAGAGAATGCAACTGAAATCGTGAAACCTTCGCAGACAGACCCGTTGAGAGGTGCTCTTCTTAAGGAGATTTGGGAATTTGGGTCACTGAAACAAATGTGTTATTGCGCTGTGTGTAATTATCATGTTGTAATTTTAGCCATAATATTCTTTGATTTTAGGCTGTGTGTTTTAATGGTCTGAATATGAATCTATGTTGTTTTTGTTTCTTTTCTCGCAGGTTTGTAGGAATCAACGCCTCCGATATTAACTGTACCGTGGGTCGTTATGACCCCACGCAAAAGCCGCCGTTCGAAGTGGTCTTCAAAGGCATCGCGAGGTGGTTGGACTGAGTGCCAGCTCGCGCCACGCGGTCGGCGACATCGTGGCCTACTTCTCAGACGAGGCGTTTCGCCGAATACACCCTTGACCCGCGCACAAGAGCGTACCCGTGCCCGCGGTGAAGCCGGAGTTCCTCACCCTCCTGGCCGGGACAGACGATGCTGGTGACGGCCGCCGCCGGTGGCACGGGACAGTTCGCCGTTCAGTTCGCCAAGCAGGCCGGCTGCCACGTCGTGGGCACCTGCACGTCCAATGAGAAGGCCAGCGTCAGGGGCTTTTTCCTACCGCACTTCCTGGGGGACCACAAGGAGGCAATGGAGAAGCTGGTGTGTGAGGTGGACTCACACACCCTGAGGGCCGTTTTGTGGGTCTGGAGTCGGTCTTTAGTGGGTCTGGAGTCGGCTGTGGACTACATGTACGCAGGGAAGAATGTTGGAAAGGTGGTGGTGGAGTTGGGGTCGCCTACTCTGGACAGCAAACTGTGACTTGCCTTAATGTGAATGCAAAAAAAAATGCTAAGAAAATGTACTACAATAAAATGAGCAGATATATATATATGTAATATATATATATATATTAAAAGATAGATATTTTGAAAAGAAGATATCCGAAACAGTTTTGTCTGAGTTTGCATATTTTAATGATTTTTTTTAACCTAATGAATATATTTTATTATTGTAACGTGTCATGTTAGGGGCAGTATCTTAACAAAAACATATGTTGATTGTATTGAAGTTCTGAAGCGATGCCCACTGGATCGTTAAACTGAAAAATAATAAAGAATCAGGTGAATAAGCATGATATTGTCATTAACATAGATCAACAGCACTTTAGCAAATATCTCATTTGTAGTTTACCTGACTTATTTAACTTCTGCCTTAGGCTATTATAATGCCTGAATGAAATACCAGAAATTGGTTGAAATATGAAGAAAATTACTTCAGTCCGATCAACACCAATATCTAGTAGATTATTGTTCTTAAAGTAAATCAAGTCACATTTTCTGTTTTGTAGCACAATCGTTATTGTCAGAAGTAAAGCAGTATCTTGAGCACTTGGTATTTTATGGCTGCTTCGTAGCTGACAGAAACAGCATTCCCATAATCCATCTTTCTATTCACATGCCTCAAGCTGCACATAATAAAATATTAGTCTGGCTAACCAGAACTGGGGTTGAAAATGCCATCAGGTTTTTCCCACACCAAGCAGAAAGTCACTTATATTAAATGTCTTGTTGAATGCCCTCTGACATCAATTTTATTTCATTCTTTCATTTATCTTTCCTATGTTTACTTGATTCGTTTGGAGTATGGTGTTTACTTATGCCAATTAATGGTTTGCATAATTAACTACTGGGTTATAGCCATTTGAAAGAGTTTATATAGAAATTTTCCCATTTACACAAACAATATCATGATATTGACGCCATCAGAGTAAACAGAAGATGGGACTTTTGGTATAATGTTAAGTTAATGTTAATGTTAGGGAAAGGCCTTTTTAAATAATTAGAACCTTTTCCATATTAATTCCAAACGTATACTCCAGAGGCCTTGGTTAGGAAATCAGCTAATGTTATTTAAGCATTTTGAAAGGTTCTACAACGAATCTAAAGAAACACCAGGGAAAATCCCAGTTTCTAGGGGGAGGTGTGTTCATGCACAATGAACGTGTCATTTCCTCTTCCAGGTGGCCACTCAAAACAGATCCCAGTTGGAAATGTGTTACAGGTGTGACCTCAGCATGCAAAGCTGCTAGCATCGCCAGGCAGGGTAGCTCAGGAAATCACAACCGTGCCTGGTAGAACGAGGCCGTTTGAACCTGTGGAAATGGGTCCGAAACCAACACGCAGACACTGTGTGTTCCAGGAGTCTGGTGCTCTGAAGACCCGGCAGGATTGTAGACCGTGTCTCTGCTAGCGTCGTTAACAACAGGCTCACGGAAAAACAGGGAACGCCGCGGACGGAGTGTCTTAACGGCCATAGTCAAGAGGCTGCACTAACCCCCGTTGAAAGGCGTCGTTCGCTCGGCCGTTTTGACAAATAAGCGCGCTCTCGTGTCAACAAGAAGCGACGTAAATGAATGTTCACTCGAATTGACCACGCTCGAGTACGGCGACCCGCACGTCCCGGACGTTGGTGTGAACCGCTATTGTGTGTCCGACTTCAATTATCAACCCAGGCCCGACCCGGGTCCTCCAGAGGCCGTCTGTGGCAGCCACGATTAGTGTGCACTCAGAGTCCAATTAAAGAGCCGAACTAACTGCGGACAAAACAACAACTGTTATTTAATTGGCTTGATGCCGTTAGCAGACTCTAAACACTCGCACGTTGCAGCCTCCCTCAGAGATGACGACACAAACAGGTTGTTGAAAATAGAAAGGCGTTCAGTCGCATAGTTCGTTTTGACCGTTCTTCTTTTTTTGGGCGTTTTGAGATAATATCAGATGAACCTAAACCGAAACGCAAGGAAACAAAATTAAAATACGGACAAATATGAAACAACCACCATCAAACGAGTGAACGTCTAAAACTAATCTCGAGAAAAGTGCAGGTCGTGGACAGACGCTTATTTGTCAGAAGTCGGTGCTTGCCGAATTTCAGATACCAGAGATGCAATCTGTGACCTTTCAAACAGCCTTCGAATCGATCCGGACAAAAGACGGGTTGACAAAACCTCAATATATAGTTTATGGATAAGTGAAATGTCACACTTGTGAAACGAGAAGTCATTCAATTAGCAGGATGCTTTCAGGTGTCTTTTTCACCGCCGTCCCTGTCGCCAAACTGCTAGTCTAACAGCAACAGACAGCATGGCAAGTTGTGACTCGCTACCTGGATGCCGCGCCTCTTCCCCGGGGGACCCCATTCGTTTCATGTATTTGAACTAAACCGCCAGACTGAACTTGACGACTAATCGTCGATGTTATCGGTTGGCGACTAACGTGTGCTATGTGTCAGGACGACATTGCAACTGAGAAACGTCTGAGGCTCACTGAGGAGGAGGTTTAGGAACTGGCGTCGTCAGAGGCACGCGTTTTGTCACGTCAGCCGGGTGAGATTTAAACCTGACACGGCTATCTCTGAGCTGTGTCTTTATTTACGGTGCATTTACATGGCGTGCCTCTGTCCTCCACTTTGTCCCTCAACACCCAAACATGTGGAGTTAAGAAAAAGCGAGGGTGACGTCCGTCTCGCCGTTCACTCGTTGTTGTGTCAGTTGTAGAGAGGATTTAAGGACTCTGAGATCAATCAGCTTGTTTCATAATGATATTTTGTTGTTTGATTTTATTGTTGTCTGCCTGGCTGTCTGTCTGCCTGTCTGTCTGCCTGCCTGCCTGCCTGTCTGCCTGTCTGTCTGTCTGTCTGTCTGTCTGCCTCTCTGTCTGTCTGCCTCTCTGTCTGTCTGCCTGTCTGTCTGCCTGTCTGTCTGTCTGTCTGTCTGTCTGCCTGTCTGGGCCGTGAGGACTCAGACATACTGTACATGCAAATTATGCAGCCCCGTCACATCATATCAGTTGAGGAGGAGGAATAACTTTCTTAATCAAGTTCCCCTGATTAATTGTAATAAAGGTGTCATCCATAAATGTGTCCTCCTGATTGAGTCAAGGCCAGAGACAGTTAGAACATCCCTGGTGATTGGGCTTTGGGGGGGGGTCGTGGTTTGGGGGGTTGGCGGTGTGGAACATACGAGAAAGACACGGCAACGACACAAATAGCTTCTCAGAGCCCCCCCACCACCACCACCACAGACAGCCTTCGCCCGGCTGACAGTTATGAAATACAATTATCAGTGTGATCTGCATTAGGATTCATCAGCGGCCCCAGTGAGCACATTTACGTGTAGAGATAAAGAGTGAGACAGGAAAAGATAAGAGCGAGACACCGAGAAAGGGAGAGTGAGACAGGGAAAGAAGAGAGTGAGACACCGAGAACGGGAGAGTGAGACAGGGAAAGAAGAGAGCGAGACACCGAGAAAGGGAGAGTGAGACAGGGAAAGATGTGAGCGAGACACCGAGAACGGGAGAGTGAGACAGGGAAATTAGAGAGCGAGACACCGAGAACGGGAGAGTGAGTCAGGGAAAGAAGAGAGCGAGACACCGAGAACGGGAGAGTGAGACAGGGAAAGAAGAGAGCGAGACACCGAGAACGGGAGAGTGAGACAGTGAAAGAAGAGAGCGAGACACAGAGAACGGGAGAGTGAGACAGTGAAAGAAGAGAGCGAGACACAGAGAACGGGAGAGTGAAACAGTGAAATTAGAGAGCGAGACACCGAGAACGGGAGAGTGAGACAGGGAAAGAATAGAGCGAGACACCGAGAATGGGAGAGTGAGACAGTGAAAGAAGAGAGCGAGACACCGAGAACGGGAGAGTGAGACAGTGAAAGAAGAGAGCGAGACACCGAGAACGGGAGAGTGAGACAGGGAAAGAAGAGAGCGAGACACAGAGAACGGGAGAGTGAGACAGTGAAAGAAGAGAGCGAGACACCGAGAACGGGAGAGTGAGACAGTGAAAGAAGAGAGCGAGACACCGATAACGGGAGAGTGAGACAGTGAAATTAGAGAGCGAGACACAGAGAACGGGAGAGTGAGACAGGGAAAGAAGAGACACCGAGAATGGGAGAGTGAGACAGGGAAAGAAGAGAGCGAGACACCGAGAACGGGAGAGTGAGACAGTGAAAGAAGAGAGCGAGACACCGAGAACAGGAGAGTGAGACAGGGAAAGAAGAGGGCAGGTAGGCCTTAATAGTTAAGCTATTTTATTTCGTAGTGGCGCTCTTGTTTCTCTGATGGTAGACTACGAATGAATGTATCGATTCCTCCTGCCAGTTGTCTCACGTCTGACGAATCAACGTCTTTATTCCTCTGAATGAATCTTAAGCGTGAATAAAACATCGCCAGCTGCCTACGTGCCAAATACGGGCTCTGTTTGCATGTCGATATCACACCCCAAACAGAATCCATATCGGCCGTGCGAGTAATAGAGAAAACAAACAAATGTATCCAAATGTGTCTGATGTTTGTTGTAAATATGCAAAGTAGGGAACACGAGCCACTCTAAACACAGAGTGAAACCACACCGGCCCGGGGACGACTGGCCCGTTCGCAGGTCGCGGCCAAGGTCATCATCCGCACACAGCGGATGGATGATATTATCAAGCCTGCCGGACGACAGCATCACAGGTTCATCAGTCGTCCCTCTGCCGCGAACGCAGCGAGGGGGTCGGGGATGACGGACAGGCCCTCGGTTGGCTCAGCCACCGGGCCAATCTGTCCTCATCCTTTACCGGGCGAACGCCACTGAAGCCAAGGACACGGCGGTGTTGGCCGCAAGGCTTCCGAGAGGTGTCGTTCATCAGGGCGCATCGGTAATGGGAACCTCCCGTTCCCGTGGTGACAGTGGTCATCAGGACACAAAAGCAAAAGGGAAAATAAACACGGTATGACAGATGGTCGGGCGGACAAGCCGGATTGGGAGAGAGGGATGGGCAGACCGGGATGAAGCAAGACAAGGAGGAGGACAGAGAGGAAGAGCCATTTCAAGCTGAAGTGTCGGGCGATATGAGAAAGTCATCTTCTATCACCTTATGATAACCAAGTTCAGTGGCGACTGTGAAAAAGCGGTCTGTAGCGCATGATATTGGTCGTCTGTCGCTCGTTGGAAAAAGTACAATGTCACCGATTCTTCGCTTCAAAGTAATTTGGTCAGAATTAGAAACGTTTTGTTGTGAAATAGATCTTAAGCTTAGCTTGATATCATGTTTAAAAATCTCTCCACGCATTAGTTTAAGGGTGCTTTTTCCATCCTTTGGCCTTTGTACACAGGAACCCTGTCCATAGAATTGTACACATCATAATCGGCACAAACCTATTACATCAGCATTCCTGCTCGGGGAGATTTTGTGGATGAGATCCCTGAATATCTTAATAGATCATGTTACTTAATTCGGTAACTTTTCAATTTTAGCATTAATAGGCAAACCCAAAATAAGGAATGTAAATGAGAAGGCAATTAAAAATGTTTAGTAAATCTTCATTTTGCTAGAAGCTTCTGACACTCTCCTGTCTGGTTAAGATGGAGGTAAAGTCTTTGCTCACGTGTTCTGTTATAACACAAGGTTATTTTCTCCGAAAAATTATATGTTATTAAACAGTCCAAAAGTACTTAAGAGTTAACTTTTTGTCAAAGTAAAACGACGGTGTTGTTTAGAAAGAGGACAGTGCAAATTGAGTGGTTGCTCACTCTCACATCACAGAGTAGCCGTTTCCCAACCAAAACATGTCAGAACGTGCCAATACTGTTTAGTTAGATCTCACTATCTTGTGCTTGACTCTGCTCACCAGAGATTCTGCCCACCCCGTTTCACTTACAATCTATTATAAAGCAAGCCATGTTGATTATTTTTGGTTTAATTATAAAAATTCAACTACTTAAAGATTTACTGCTTACAGTTTGTTTTCATGTGGAAAGTTATAAATATAAAGGTGAAAATGTAACGGGATGACCGATGGTGGTACTCACTGGAGTATTTCACTTCATAAAGGGCGAAGACATTTAGAACTAAATCAGTCCATCACTTCCTGGTGCGTTGGGATAAACGGTTTTCCTTGACTGAATGTCGAAAAACAACCAAACGCAAGCTTCTGAACGATCGCCTGAAGACGGTGGTGTTTTGATACATCGCAGTGAAAGCGAGCGATTTGAAGTAAATGTTCCTGGATAATTATACAGGCGTTAGCAGTGACAAAATGGGAAAGATAAACAGGTTGCGTGAACATTTGGTGTGGCAGTGATGCTGGAGTTTGTCAAGAAAGGACTTGTTATCAGAGTTTTTCGAAGAGCGATGATATTGTCACGCTACCAAAACCTATATCACCTCAGAACATGCAAATTGTGTAGCTTTTTATATCGAACAAACACACGTGTTTACGCCAGCTTTATAGTCGTATCTTCCCGCTCTTCATCATCACGTTCTTTACGCGGTTTGTCTTTTTGTGCTTCGCCTTCATCTTCTTCATCTGTTCCTTCCTGCTAATCCCCGTCCTATTCCGTGCCGCCAGCCAAGCTGTGGACGAAGTATATGTGTTTTTTGTTTGTCGGTAACAGCCTTGGCCATTAATCGTCACCCCCCTACCTGTATATCGCACAGAAATTACAATATCCATCACTCTAGAGCGCCGCCACTTTGATTGATGGGTAACTCAGGGAATCCTTCTGTTTTCACAAGACTGTCTGGTTCTGAAGCGAGAAGTGAACATAATCTCTGCCTGTGATCAGATTTAGAGTGCATATACCATCCAATAGTGGGTTTGGTTCGGTGATCCACAATCCCCCCGCGGGCCTGTCAAGCCAAATGCTTCTGGAGATCTAATTTCATTAGGTACTGTGGTTTCTTCTGCTTGTTATTCATCTACTAGGGCCCGGCGACCACACAGGCAACGGGGTAACCCGGGGTAACGAGACACGAGCTCATTCTACACAGGTCTATCAGGTCCATGGCTCTATGGGTCCGAAGGCCCGTCTTGACCCGTCTCTAATACGCGTCTCCTGTCCGGATCTTGTCACTCTAAATGTTTTGACTTTAACCGGCGGCCTGTTAATACAGACTTGGACGGCTGAAGGCTCACCGCTCGAGATGTTCCGAATGTAAACGGACAAGATGGGACACGCTCAGATCAATATCGGGATGTGGGACACACGTTACGCCCGGATATAGGGAAGAAGAATCTGGCTGTGTAGAATTAGGGAACAAAACATTTGATAGGGGGTTATGCTGAGATATTAAAACATCTCTTGGAGGAAATTACCCGATTTTTCTCGTATCGTAAGAAACACCATTATCGCCGGACCAGGAGGTTCAGAATACTTTGCCAGCATTACTCCCAACAGCCTCTAAAGTGATTCAAACAGAACAAAAGACCCGAAGAGAAGCAAATATGGACGACGACAAACACATGAGCTGACCCTGCACTGCAGACAGGCTCTTCCTCCGACCCAGGAAGAACTTCCTCGTCATCGCAAACCAGCGCGATTAATTCATCATCGTTTTCCCGTGTCTGTTTCTCGACGCCCTGCAAATTTGGTGGGTGGGCACGACTCGCGTGCCCGCGCTCGGACGCGTGTATGCGCGCGCGTGTGACAGGAGACCTAACGCTGCAGGATGGAGAAAGGTGAGCGGGAAACAGAAGGTACCCATGGAGGAGGTGGGTGACATCTGTCAGAATCCAGGGTGGTTGGGGGAACAGAGCCCCCCCCCTCTCCTGCCGGGGGTCACGGCTCACAATGCAGCCGCTGAAGTTGTCACGACACGGCTGACACTTCCTTGGCAATGGTGGTCGAGTACCGAGACAGGCACAGGGCCGGTCAAAGCGCACTTATTTCTGAGTAAATGTATCTGAGGGCAATTTCTTCAGCCCCCCCACACCCCCCCGCCCACCTCTCAAGGACCAACATAAGCGTCTCGATTTTATTATTTGTTTTCGTCGGCCCTCCTGGGAAGGTCATCCGACAAGGCAAGGTCGACAAACAAACAAACGCACAAACAAACGCGAAAAAGGAATTAAAACCCGGGGAAAACAGAACGGGCGAAACAAAGGATGAAATGTTTCCTGTAAACCTGATGACATGTAACAGACACTCCTCTCCATGTTGTCCTCGGCCCCCCATAGGCTGTGACATCACCCCCAGGGCAAATGTAAGAGCGGCCCACATCCGGTCACGTCAAAACCGGCAGTCAAACTTCAACCGAACAAACGGTTCATTTGAAAGTGCATGAATACATTTCCCCCGTGACTTTTTTTCCGCGTGTACGTTCATATTTCCGCGGAACGCGTCGCACGTTTCATTTCCAGAGAACGTCAGACGGCAACATATGTTGGTCGTGGCCCGAGAAGACAGGAGACAGTGAAAGAAGAGAGAAAGAAAAGTGCCTGAAACCCAGGGTACTATATCTATAAGATATACGCGATCGGTTTCCTTTGACAAGGACTTCATCGGGAAAGCTGGGCTTTCGAACAAACGGCATAAAAAGACAGGCCTTCTACGAGAACCTCTCCGTCACAGCTCTGTATGCAGAGTGGCGTCTTACAAAAACAAATCGTGTTTCCTTTGTTTGTTCGTTTCGTTGCCTTTTTCTTTTACTGGAGTTTTTTCCCATTGGCTGTGACAGGTGTCTATTGGGACTCAAGGCGAGAGGGTGGATCAGCCCTCGTATGAAAGAAAACAATCTCGGGCTACCTGTGGGTGAACGCGGGTTCCTCTAGGCAAAGCGGCCTTCAGCGTTTAGCTGCGGGCGCCGTATCTAAATCAGAGCCAGTGCTGTAGCCCCAAGGCGTTCATCTCAACCAGTTATCGTCAAGCGTTGCTCTTTGTCATATAATCCTCCATTTCCCATCCTTCCTCACCGGCTCTCCAGCTCTCCGTGTTATTTTGCCTCACGCTTCACCGTAACTAATTCACACGGGCAGGAAACAGACCACAACCTGAATAGATGGAATGGAATTCGTCCATCTTAAGGCAAGCATCGTTCCTTAGTTCTGTGTGTGTGTGTGTGAGTGTGTGTTGTTGGTTTTTACATTCCAAACAAAGCATTTATTTTATGACATTTTGAGTAGATTTTGTTGGCTCTCAGCGTAATAAGCACAACGAAGATATCAACAGATGTTGGCGAGACCCAGAGATCCAGAATGCTTGATTGAAAGGGGTTGTGTTTTGACGGGCAGGCAGTCAGTCATGGTGTCGACTACGAAAAGCACGAGCGAGCGAGAGAGAAACATAATTAAGACTAACCGACGACAACTGTGCGCCGAAACGCGAGGCTTAGCAGAACAGGCTGTTTGTCAATTATTTAAAACCCCACAAAAAATTAAGTCCAGGTAATCTCATGAACTGTAAATAACATTCTTTCTCATGGCAGATTAATTGAATTAATTTGCCTCCGTTTACAAATAACAGAATTACGCGCTCTTCCAGAGATCCTCTAGACCGTTCGTTAAGAGATGTGGAGGAAACCCCGTGCTTCCTAGTCGTTTAATTAATTTATAGAGAGTCTAAATGACATTTACTATGATTTAAAGTGTATTAGCCGTGGACCACTCTCTTAAAAGAGTATTATTGTAACAAATCCACGCAAACAGGAACAGCGCGTACAAAATGATACCCTGTGGAATGACGACTCTCTACGTTGGTTATTCACACAGGGAGACAGGCCAGACGAATACACATACTCAGCCCCAGACGCTGACACTCTGGGAGGTGTGGTTTGTGTCTTTGTGTGGTTTGAGGGGAGAGAGGGAGTGTGGGTGAGTGAGAGAGAGAGAGAGGAGGGAGAAAGAGAGAGAGAGAGAGAGAGAAAGAGAGCGAGTGAGTTGGGAGGCGAGACAAGCAGGATGAGATAAAGGCTTGAGTGTTTGTGATCATATCTGACATTGTATGGGGCTTGACCGCGTGTGTGAGTGAGGGAGGGACTGTTTTATTGTGGTTAAGATGCATAGAAAAGCCTTCAGAAAAACACTGACACACACACACAAACACAGAAAATAGTTTGAGCACATTTACACTAAGACATAAACGTACCTATTTCGATTGGCTGTAAAACTGACATTGTCTACCTTTATTAGTGTTTATAACTGTATTATACATTTTATCGTCTCCACCTCTGGTCGTTCACTCTGGACAGATTTAGAGTTGGCCACCGGGCTGCAATTATAAAAATATGATTTGACCTTTGAGAACCAGAACTAGTTTAGATCTGGGGTGTTCTTTCACCGTGCTGTTTAGACAGTCCACAGGTATTAACATATGCCAATCTCTCTAAATGTGCTCAGTCACTTTATTAAAAATCTTAAGTACAACAGTATAATTTTTATAGCACCCATAAATGAAGCGCTGGCTCGCACACATTTCTTTCATGAACAGTGAACTTTAGCGGCGAACTGCAATGGGTTACATGATTAATTCCAGCTTTCACTGCTGAATGCCGATGAGCCAAAACATTATGACCACCTGCCTACGATCCTGTGAGTCGGCCGCGTTGGACGGTTTGTGGTTTGTCCTTCCTCAGACCGTAAATACTCACCACTGCTGACCCCACAGGCTTTGCCATTTCCAATACGCTCCCTACCCAGTCATCTAGCCATAGTCCCTAAGGTCTCTACACCTGCCCATTTCTCCTGCATTCAACATGTTGGCTAGGAGCACTGATTGTTTGATTACCATCTAATTTACCCAGAACTTGACATGTTCCCTTGTTAGGAAATTATCAACGTTATTCGCTTGATCTGTGAGTGGTCATGATGTTTTGGTTCGTCAGCGTATATCTCACCTCTTTTTCTCAGGCAGTCTTTTTTTTAACCCTGGCTCGACTCGGGCTAGCACAATTAACGAGATACAGATACAGTAACAAAAAAGTGCTTTCGATCAAATGCTGTATCTGCTATCTACTTTTCTCTTTCTCTCTCTTTGTCTCTCCCACTTTCTCCGTGCCTGCCTGTCTGTCTGTCCGTCCGTCTCTCTGTGAGCGTACCAATCTGCAGCAGTCAGTCTCTGACCCCGTCGCTCTACTCTGCCTTAATGATGCCGAGGCCTCCATCAAAGTGGGGGACCCCCCGTGGCTCCCCGGGTCCGCCGGGCAGAACCAGAGCTGCGTTGCTCCGGTCTCCCCATCAATGCCACCGGCGTAGCTGTGTAATGAGAGACCGAATTTAGAGAGAAAAACGAACAGAAAACCGTATTCCAGAACATGCGCAGCGCACACATCCCAGGCTGTAATAAACAAAGATTGGTTTAAAGAAGAAGAGTTAAAAAAACACTGTGCTCCTTTTAGTTCTGTCTCTCCGTCTCTCCCTCTGACGGCATAGAGAAAGGGATTACGCAGAAATGTCGGGATTGATATTGTACGTCGGCCTGTTAGACCGACGCGATGTGAGGGGAAAGTCTATTGATCGCTTGCCAATACGGTTTCGTTGGAGCCCAAGGCGACGTTTTGTTTTCTCGCCTCAGAACTCCCCCTCCCTGGACAAAAAGAAAAAAGCAGCAGCGCCACGCTTGTTTTCGCCTGTTGCCACGACAACCGGGATCGTCGGGAGTCGGGGGGGTCAGTAACCGTCGCGGAGGGGATTCTGGGTTCAGAGGAATCGGCATTACATGAATTGCCCTCCAAACCCTCGTTCTGTTTCTCTTTGACCTCATCGTGCCCTCTCACTCGTTTATCCCCCACCTCTCTCCCTCCGCTCCTCTCAACTCTCCTCCTCTCTCTCTCTTTCGCTCTCTCTCTCCTTTTTCTCTTTCTTTCATTCTATATTTTTGCCTCGGTTTTATCTACCTCTCCCTATGTCTCTCTAAGGCTTTCATCGGATTCCAGTTCGGTTGAAAGTACCGTAAGACTGTGGGTCAGTGTCGGTCCCAAACTGGACCGGAGCTTTCATTCCACTGCGTCGGTGGTGATGGATTGTGTTTATTACGGCGTTTCCCCGATGCGCTGCCTCGTCTGTTTGGGTAGCGGCGCTCTTCTATATCTCATCATCACGCACCCTAAGCTGAGGAACTCACGGGTGGATGAGTCCTAGCGTGTGGAACTTGGTAGCAGCCAGCCCACCTCTCCTCAGGTGATAATTGGCCTCACACACATACCTTGTGTAATTAATCTCATTCAGCGGCGCTGTCTCTCAGTGGATCCAGTAGGACTTCACAAGTGTTCACCTGCTGATAGCCGTAAAACGCACCGTGTTTACGGTCCAATGAAACCGGGCGTTATGTAAAAGCGCTCTGTGACAACTGCTGATGTAAAAAAGGGCTTAATAAATTTGATTGATCGATTGAGTTACCAGGAGCTACGCCAGTAAGGTGGGCCGTGCCTCCGATATCGAGCGCTTCATATTGCGATCTGAATATTTATTTATTCTTCTTGGTCCCATGTACCAAGAACTTTTATAAAAAAGAACAAAAGTGAAACAAAGTCCGAGAATGACAGAGACAGAAATTTGGTAAGAAAGAAAGAAAGTAGGAAAAAACAAAATAAGAAAGGTTGAGGCAGACAGACAGTTAGAGACAGAGACACAAGGGTACCCCACCCAGAGCGAAGTATTCCTCTATCCTGTGTTCACCAATAGCCCCCAGCTGTTACCATTGAACTGGGGGCTGACGGGCCCTGCTATCTGTGCTGCTTTATCTTCTTTGTTTCAAACAAATCTATATTCTTGATTCCTCCTGGCGTCGGAAGGGAGGCGAGCTTTGTTTTTTCCCCGCGCTGTGACTCTCCTACGGTGGCTTTCATTCGACTCCCAGTGTGCACCTCGTGTTAATTAGGTAAACGTTTCTTCGTACGTCGCCCATCCGGCCCGCCGTTCCAGAGGCCTCCGCTGCCGTTTCCAACAAAGGGCCCATCAGCAAGGGTACGTTTGTGATTAAAGCAAAAGGTAGTCTCCAACGCGAGGTGCGACCCAGCGCGTACAGCGGGGGTTTGGAGCTTATTTACGGAGCGCCATTTAATTCCACCTCCCGTGGCGTGGCTAAAGATACGTATGTATTATTCATTCTAATGTATGGTGTTGACTTATGCAGATTCGGGGGGAAAGGCACAGAACAAAGGGCTTGCTTTTTGTGTTTTGTTAATGGCCAATTATTTTCCTTTCAAGCTATCTGTTATGGTCGAATTATAAAAAAAAAAAATTACTTGGACAACGACGGACACTGAAGTTGACAATTTGTAATATTCAGGATATATACATATTGGTTGCAAGTCTACTGTCTGATGAGTGAGAAACTAGCACATGTCTGTGAAATCTATTAATATTATATGTCTAAACTGCGACATTATGATACAATTCTGCAACGTATCGATATATTGCGAAATATTGTGCAAATATCTGAAGACCTCACCGTATGAGTACGAACAACCAGATCTGCAACTGTCCTCGGGTTCAAAGTTCACAAACAGTAAGTAGATTGAAGCAAATATAAAATGGACTTAAGACACCGCTTTCTCTTAAATTTGAGATAAGCAGACTTAAGTAATTCAATGTTGTTATGTGTAAGTACAAAGTAGAAGTGGAACTCGTGTCAAGACGTCTCAAATAGCATTGTTAGCATGTTGACACGCACAAAAAGTTTACAAAAAACAATTGTTTACATTTATACTCTTGAACGCACCATGTCCAGTCTAGTAAATGTTAAGGTTAATTTTGTTTTACAGAAATCCAACTGACATTAAAAGATATATTTTATAAATTGTACCAAGAGGAACAGCATAAGCAAATGTATAATTGCAATAGCCTACATTGATAACAGCTACAGCACTTTGGCAATCATACAAAGTTTGGTTACGAATTGCTATTGTAATAGCATTTCATGTCTGTGGTATAACTTTAAACAAGTAAATCAATGTTTATTGTGTGTAATAGGCTAATTTATAAACAGGTAGCTTACTAAATAAAAGCTAGCATTGCAATCTAAGTATGTTTATGCAATGTCTGGTTTGGAATTTCTATTGTTATAGTCAATTCTGCCCGGATTAATACTGTAGCTATAAAATAGGGAAACAATGTTACAAAATTTGCACAAAAAATGAAGGGCTAGAAGGGCGCTCTGTACAGCACCTTAATATACAAGCAAGCAAGCAAGTTTATTCATATAGCACAACGCATAAATAGAAGCAATTGAATGTGCTTTACAAGAAAATATGAAATGCATGGATTTTATATTCATCCTCAATGAATTACAGATTCACAAAATTGTTTACTGCACAGTCTGTTCCACCAAGACCCCCAAAAGGCTCCAACTGTCACAAGTGGGAACATTCTGTTCATACTGCGGGTATTTTAGTGGAGTGCACGTTTTGTTCATGGTGTGTTTCTTTTGATTGGGCACAGCTATTGTCAGTTGGGTGATTAGCTAGGCTATTTTAGTTCACTGGGGATATAGGACTTTGCTTTACATTGTTTTACGTTTTGTTGTATTAGAAGTGAGTGTGGTTTCCCATCTGTTTTAATGTTTTAGTAAGTCGCTTTGTTATTCGTGTTTTAATTTTAAATAGTATTGTTTTTTTCTGTTTCGTTGTTGTCGGTTTATTTTGTAAATTAAAACCCATCAAACGTGATACTCTCTGCATTTGGCTTTTATCTGCTCTTATACAGCAAAGAAAACCGTGACACCAACAGGTTTTATTAAATAATAACCTTAAATAACCTTAAAAATATAACCTTTCTGTGAAATCGATAGCATATGTTTTATGACGGCAATATAATTTCTCCTTTAACCTAACCCAACTGTGAATAGGGCCACTATCCTCAGTATTTCGGCAACTTGTGCAGTATCTTTCCCAACTGCTGTATTCAGTGATCCAAAGCAGACTTCTAATGAAGGCATGTCAGTTAGTGATGACCCCCTCAGGGTCGTCTTCACTCCACAGTGGTTGAGTGCCAACGCTGCATACTGTCATAATGGCCAGTGGCAACACGGTCCCGTCCTTTGCCAATGACACACTGGCACATTGGCAATACTGCACTTCTGCAGATCACACTGGCACGCTGGTAGGACAGTGCCAACTCATCCTATACCAAAGCTATGGACAAGGGCTAATTTTAAACAAATGCACGTTGTGACATTTACACAGAGGGTAGGTTTGTGCCTTAAAAAAGAGTTACTGTATTAATTCCTACAACAGGATGACCTTTCCTTACATATGGTTTCACAGGTCATTAGTAGGTGTTTGGGAAAAATCAACAAGCACGGCCCCTTGTTTCAAATTCCATGCGCCTATTATGTTCTAGCAAATTCATGTTAGAAAAACACTGGTTAAAGTTGTTTCCAATGATTATTAAAAACATTAAAACATTACTTCTAATACATACATCTACGATTAGGGTAATGAGTTAGAGTTAGCGAGTGGTAAAAGCTAGCTATTTTCCCATACAAACATTACAGTTATATTGACAGACAATGGTCCTTTGACCACTAGACTAGTTCTTAGGAAACTAGGAAAATGGAGGATGTTCGGTGAGGTGACATTTTAGGTAACATGTTGGAGTAGATAAGAAACCATCTTTGAGCTATAACGGTTAGCACACACAACAGCAGGCCAGTGGTTTGTCCCAGATAAACAGTCACAAACAGACGTCTGCATAGCGTTCTATCCATTTCCCATGTTGACCTATGAAACATCTCTGGACAAACTGACTATTCTATCTTTTTTACTAACTACAAGTTCACCCCAGACTGCACACATGCCTGGGATTGTTTTTGCAGTTTTAGCCTCACTGTTTAATAATTTCCCTCAAATGAACAATTACCAGACATATAAGAAGCCTAAATGTGTTAGCAAATAGCATAAGCTAGTAGTTGGCTAAATCCAACTCTACAACAAGGCGTTATTAATTCTGATTTGAATGCATAGCTAACTATAACTTGCTAAAATCGTAGCTCAACCTTTAGAAATGATTTGCATGCCAATTATTTTGTTATAGTAGCATAGCATTACGTGAGCTTCTTACATTAACTATATCTATTGACAATATACTGGGCAAATGAGCTACAATGCAATGCTAGCTACTAAAATGTTAATGCTAAGATGCAAATGCGACCTTAGATTGAGGACGTTTGTGAGGTTGTTAATTCAGCTTAACGTAAAAATATGTTAGTATACGCAATATAAAAAGAACGAAACGTATCTGAATGAAAAACACAATCTTCTCTACACAGAGATTGAAACAATTAAACACGCTAACACAGCCATCGCTAATATTGAATATCTCTATGGCCCAAGATAATAAATCATTATTTTCTCGAATCCCTCATTGATAGCCTGCAGTAAGTAAAGATGCTAACTGAACATTACTGTGGGTTGACTAAACCCCAGCTTATAAGTCGTAATATTTTTATCATTATTAAATCAACATCATCAATAATGGATTAGAAAAAGGCATTAGCCAGAGAATGCTATTTACGTTTCGAGACATCTGTATACAGTCGATGACCTCACTCTCTCTCTCCGCCTCTCTTTCTCCCTCTCTGTGTGTTCTGGAGTGACAGTTGAGGGGCACTTTACAAAAGTGTTGGCAGTGAAGGATCTCCTGTACCACAGACACAGGACCTGTCAGTCAGCACAGAGCTGTCACCCTCTGTTGAGATACCAGGGACAGCGAGTGTGTGAGTGTGTGTGTGTATCAATGTGACAGACCTGAATTAATGAGAGGTAGGTGACGGGGGTGGGGGGGATAGAAAGACATTGAGGAGTAACGGAGGTGGGCAGGGAAGGAGGCTTTGTGAAAAATGCCCAGGAATTGGTCAGACTTCCTTCAGAAAGTAGTGGAGACACAGAAGGCCCCAACAGCAAACCCATATGGACATTGCCTGCATGTGTCGCTTTCACTGTCTTTGCGGTGCTGAGAGTGGAATTACAAAACGGACTATTTAGTTATTATGGATTTGTTGTATTATCTGCCTTCACTGAGCACAGATCTTTTAATGCAATCTCCTCTATCCAGAAAGGGTGAATGTACATGGGGGGTGTGGGCGATGCTGTTGAAACGCTCAAAGCTGGGTATGTGTGTGTGTTACTGTGTGTGTGTTACTGTGTGTTTGTGTGTGTGTTACTGTGTGTTTGTGTGTGTGTTACTGTGTGTGTGTTACTGTGTGTTTGTGTGTGTGTTACTGTGTGTGTGTTACTGTGTGTTTGTTACTGTGTGTGTGTGTTTTACTGTGTGTGTGTGTGTGTGTGTGTGTGTGTGTGTGTGTACTGTGTGTGTTTTACTGTGTGTGTGTGTGTTACTGTGTGTGTGTTACTGTGTGTGTGTGTGTTACTGTGCGTGTGCATTTGCGTGTGTCTGTGTTGTGTTACTGTGTGTGTGCGTGCGCGTGTCTGTCTGTGTGTGTGTGCGCGTGTATGTGTGTGTGCCAATTTCCCCCGAGTGAAGGGGAAAAACAGCCTGCGAGAGTCTATCAGCATGGCACCTGCTCCAGAACATTCTTGATGAAGCAAAGGTTGTCTTCATTAGACGCATTAATATTCATGACGAATGGTAATTTTGACACAGAAAAGGTCTCAGTAACCTTTTCTTGTGCATTTTTTCACTTCTCAAGGAAATTACAGTCCGGCAATGACTTAATTAATGCTTGGTTTCCTCGCCAGCCGTCTTAGGGCCTGTCACTTTTGGGCTGGGGCATTTGTCACACAGGCTGGATTGAGGGAAGAGAAAGGAGAAGGGGCATGCTGGGAAATCAGACAGAGAGGAGGGGACAGATCACTTGAATGAACTCAGAGTCAGAATTCTTCTGGTGGCTTATTTACAATCATGTGCTGTGCCCTTTATGTTTGTATCTTGTTATTTTTTTCTCTTTCTCTCCGTTGTTTCTCTCTATCTTTTATCCTTTCATCGTAGAATGTCTGCGCAGTGTGTTGTTTGTGTGTGGATCTTCATTTATTTGTTTATTTGGGTTCCCATTTGCCGATGTCATTGCTTCTGCTAGTCTTTATATGGTCAGACACTTGACAAAATTGGTAACGAACATTACAGTACACATATATTTTAGAAGAACATTGCATGTTGACATCACAGAAACAAAATAAATCTAACTAGAGACATACAAATAAACTGATGAAGAATTTGGATTTTGGCGCTGATGTAAATTGTGAAGTCATCTCCATACATCAACCAAGTTCTTGTAAGAAATCATTCTTAACCATAAATAAGATGGCTTTCAAGGAATTTATATAAATTCCATGCATACATGCACACACACACACACACACACACAAACACACGCCAACACATGTACAAGCAATATACTCAATTCTTCCCTAGACAGTAAAATATTTGAACATAAGGCAGTATTTCCTTTATCATGTCCTATAAAAATAGTAATTTGCCAGAGCCCCTATAGCACAATATGGAAGGCGGTGTGTTTTACTGATAATGTAGCGATGACAGATAGTTCCATAGTGGGAGGTTTCAGTCTGGATACAGAGGTAATAAATTGTACTGAGGAGTGAGGTGGGTCTGAGAGAGAAGGGGGAAAGGGGGAGGAATGGGAGGCGAGGGACAAAACCGATGAGGAAAGAAAAAAGGTCCAGGAGAAACAAGGAGAGGAGAAAGAAAAAGTAGTTCATATCTTTTTAATGTATGATATATTAATTGAGAATATTGAATGTATATAATATATATATATATATAAATAACGGAATACAAATTTTTGCTTTTCTTATTTTGCATGTTGCATGTAGATTTATGACATACAAATATATTTATTTAAGTATGAATGAAGTCTATAAAACAATAAAAGTTTGACAACGTGATGTGGTGGGAATGTGGTTGTATATAAACTGGGGGAAGATTGGTGCAGCTACCAAAATACCTTTGATCACCTTAGCTGTTTAGACTGATAATAATTAATATAATATAATTGTCACACAATCTCGCATTTCAATACTGTGCCAGGAAAGTGCCAATGGAATTATACTAAATCCAATTGCTCTATATTTAACATATAGGTAGATATATTACACTGTTTACATTCTCTGTATATATTACCATGTTCCAAGAGTAGATTTGGACATGGCTTTCATTCCAGGGAATATAACATTTATAATACAACAGTATTAAATTACTTACAAAATTAAACAACTGTCAAAATAAAGTAGTTTTTTCCCCCCTGTGATTCAACCAAATACGCGCATGTTACCTTGCCAATTGCCAGGGGTGAGTTTGACAGCTGTTTACAAACGATTCTCTCTCCTACATTAAAAGCTAGATGTAAGGGCTTGCTGATTCAGACGTCTATGGCAACCTAGATCTTAAATTAACAAAGAAAAAACGAAACGGCCCAAGCAAGAATGTACAGATACTGATATATGTACTAATATGTATAGCAGCAATCAACCCATCCAGATTTACTGTGCTAGTGGGTTTTGCATTCCTTAAACACAGGAAATGGACAAACCGCAAAGATCCTCTGGGGGGCGCTGCTTGGGCCGCCCAACTGAATAAAAATACACGGTACAGAGATTAAGAGTGAGTTAGAGAAAGAGAGAAAATGGAAAAGGAAGAAACGTACTAAAAACCCAGCAACTCCCGTTGGTTGGCCCGGAGATTATACAGCTCTATAAATGTGAGCTTCATTAGGCCAGTGAGAAGAAAGCGACCCTGTCTTATTACAACACTTACTAGTCTCTTCAAAGACCACGACACGTAGCTCTGTCGCTAACACCAGCATGCTAACTAATTGAGTTTTTTACCCATCACACGTATTACCGGATTTTAGGGCCACTTTAAAGAGGTTCCCCCAAGCTGTGTCACCAGACCCTCTTCATCTCACAGATTACCTCTTTAATCAGACTGTGCTTCTCTCACCTGCAAGAGATATGCAGATATCCGTTGAAGAAACATGTCTTCCTTTTTTCATCGGTGTTAAACGTGCGAAGGGGCGAGCTGTTCCATCGCCTCGGACTCCCAGCGAAGGAGCTGCAGTAATTAGTCCATGGAGAGTAGCGATGCCATTGCAGTGTTGAATCAGTCCTCTGTCTTTCGCACAAGTGAGCAAATCTTCCAAATCGGTTGTGGGACTTTGGTCAGCATGAAGAAATGAAGAAAGAAAGAAAACTGAAAGTAACAAATGACAGTATTATTCCATTTTGTACTATTAAATCCGGTCACTACAAAACATATAGTAAAAACAGAGTATTAGTCCAATTGAATCCTGTTACTCCAATCATATGGGTACAGTGGCCTCCTTTAAATCTACATGTACTTTAAAAACAATTCAGAGCATATAATTTTTTATCAATTTGATTCATTCAATTATGTTACATAGTTCTCTTGGGGTAAGCCAAAGGTCAAGGTTCAAGGCACAACATAACGAGGCTACGGCAGTGTTAAGAGCATAGTATGATACGAACATGACCCCAATGACACAGAGAAATAATGTACCCTCCAGTAACACCACCAGGCGGTGTACTCTTATGTCGGTGAACAAGTACTTCTGTAATGTTATCAACCCGTTATCAAACAAGGGGTCAAGTTTCAGTTAAAAAGTACCAACTAGCAAACCAATCATCTGTTCAGAAAACCAAACACGAGTGACAACAACCTCCAGCCACTTAAAACAGAGAGAGCTGAACCTCATCCCGACGAGCATTCTGATTGCTGGCGATTCGTCTGAGACAGGGTGAGATCACTTTCTGTAAAGGTGACATCACCTTTGTGATGAAGCAGCGTGGCACTTTCATTGGGTGGGTCACGTGACCGAGGTGCGCGTTCTACAGCCGGCAGCGACGTACAAACGCCTGTAGACACAACAACACGCCTAATTGTTCAGTGAAATATGAGGACACATCTAGCCAGGACTGAGTGCTTTCTAACAGGTATGTATTTCACCTTGATTACAAGATGCTTCCAGCGTGCTAATTGGCTGTGTGTGTGTGTGTGTGACAGGTGTGTTTGTGTTACATGTGCAAACTACGTGTTGTGAGACACCCATAAACCCCCCCCACCCCCTGCATACACAGGTGTGGTCCTCACAAACAACAGCTTGTGTATGCGAGTCCTTTGGCGTAACCGCTGTCAGACACTCTCTCCTCGACCAGAGAGTACGTACGATAATTACCCAGGGACCTCTGCAGGCACGTCTCCATTGATGGGTCGTGGATTGCTTCTTTAACGGTCAAACGAACTCTGGCGGTACTGTTTAAAAATACGGATAAAATGCAGATGAAGATGATGCGTACGTCCAGAGCTGTGTGATAAAGCACTTCTCCATAGGACCCTCTGCACACACAACAGTCAAGCTGCTTTCATTTAGATCGGCATATTGGCTCTGGGAGAAAAATAAGTATTTTAATTGTCCGTTTGCGAGAAGAAAAATCAACTGAAAGTACGTTTCTCTTTACAGGCGAACGCGGTGCTTCTGTTCGGGCGTTGTCAGATTTGCTAAGCTTCATCACTTTGATGAGGAGTGGATCTGTGGTTGACGGCCCCCCGCTGAAACCAATCTTTTCTGTGTTGAGAATAACGCCACAAAACAGGAACAGAGACAACCCACTCCAATAACCCACTCCAATGACGCCAGTTCTGTCTGCTTATTCCACGTTCCCAGGTTGTTCCCAGAGAAAAATATCTCACCTGCAGTCGTTTTCACCGTATTTTCAGCGTTTGCTGTCTGATGTAGGGTTTTGTTATGTCCTGCTGTCAGAACCCTTCGCTCGTACGCAGAACACTTTAGGGAATCAAATCGAATTGTGTTTATAGCACGCGTCGAATAAAACAAGTACCTTTTCCGGAATAGTTATTTAGCCAAATGTGCACCCGAAAAACGTTCTTTCGCTTCAGCCAGAACTATGTGCGATTAAAATGATCGCAGGTCTCGCTCCTCATCACGTTAGTCCCTAATCCGAAAGATGTTCTAAAATGTGCGCCATGCTTCTGACCTCTGACCTCCAGATCTGTCGCCTGGCCCCAAAGGCTGCCTCAGGTCACTGAATGTTTTGTTTACAGTAGGGTCTCCCCAGGGCTGTGATGACACACACACACACACACACACATAGATAGACACACACACACACACACACACACACAGATAAGCCTGAGGCCTCTGCTGACAGCCACACAGGCTGAGGCAAGAGGTCCGATCTGTCTCTCAGGGTTGAAGTAATGGTTTGTATGTGTTGCCATCACCCACCACTGGGAGTGGGATAACGTGTCAATACGCATGTTTATTCTTTATTACTTCACTTTAGCCAAGGAGATGCTGTCTGAGACGATCTGTGGCATCACCTGAAATGTAAATCCTTCCTTCTGGGCGTTTCCAAATTTCCTGTGTATCAGATGTGGATTTTTAGGGGGTCGCGTCGTGTTCCATTGTATTTTATAGCTTATATACATTCTGTGTTTTACATGACCTCATGTTTAGCTGATGGAGAGTGATGTGAAATAGCCAGTGTTTGCTGTGTTTGCTGTAAACTCAGACCTCACACTAAACTACCACAACACAGACCTCACACTAAACTAACACAACACAGACCTCACACTAAAATACCACAACACAGACCTCACACTAAAGTACCACAACACAGACGTCACACTAAACTACCACAACACAGACCTCACACTAAACTACCACAAAACAGACCTCACACTAAACTACCACAACTCAGACCTCACACTAAACTACCACAACACAGACCTCACACTAAACTACCACAACACAGACCTCATACTAAACTACCACAACACAGACCTCACACTAAACTACCACAACACAGACCTCACACTAAACTACCACAAAACAGACCTCACACTAAACTACCACAAAACAGACCTCACACTAAACTACCACAACTCAGACCTCACACTAAACTACCACAACACAGACCTCACACTAAACTAACACAACACAGACCTCACACTAAACTACCACAACACAGACCTCACACTAAACTACCACAAAACAGACCTCACACTAAACTACCACAACACAGACCTCACACTAAACTACCACAACACAGACCTCACACTAAACTACCACAACACAGACCTCACACTAAACTACCACAACACAGACCTCACACTAAACTACCACAACAGCGACTGAACACGACCCCTTGTTTGAGACCACTTACATATGAGAAAATTAAGAAATGTCAAGACATTTTACAACAAAGTCACAACACAACCAGCAAATGTACTGCGTACCGTTATTACCAAACAACAGAAATTCAACAATTACATCATGACAAGGCAAAGAGTGTCCTACTTGAAGTATTGAAAATTATAAAAGCATTTTAGAATTGCCCAGCGGTAAACTGCTGTGACTGACCCGAAACAAGGAAAGGTCTTAAATTCGTAGTGGCTCAATCAGCATTACTTTGCAATCGAAAGAAGCCAACAAAGTCAGACTTGGATTTGGTCAGAAGACAGACTATGTGCACACTGCCAACAAAATAAGGTGGAATCCGAGCTTCACTTTATAAACTTTTCCCAAATGCATGACCACATTGGATCTGTAAGACAAAATGCATGAAATAATGACAGCAGCTGACCCGTTGCCATGAGATAGGAGCAACTAGACGAATGCACACACAGTACTAAACACAAATAATATTTATCAATATATTTATGTTCCCTGGCCGTTCACATCTTCTTGGTAGAGGTGTTTGGCCCGTGATGCACAGATGATTGCAAGACAGAGCCGAAGCCTTGGGGAACTGGGCGGAGCTAAGAAAGGGGAAGACTTGGGGAACTGGGCGGAGCTAAGAAAGGGGAAGACTTGGGGAACTGGGCGGAGCTAAGAAAGGGGAAGACTGGCTTAGCTCTGAGTGATGTCAGTGGCTTTTATTATCCAGGGAACAGGCTTCTCTCACTCACTCACTCTTGTTGTCTCTCCCACTCTCTCCTCCCTCTCTCAGCTCTCTCCCTCCTCCCTTGCCTCTCTCCACAGCTCCCTTTGTTTCTTTTCTCCCTAACTTCCATCTCTTCCCTTTCTGCCTCTCCCATGGCTGTCAACGAGCAGGGAGACTCTGACTATTGTGTTTGTCTTGGACGTCGATCCGGTGCTCTTGACACTGAACAGAGCTCGCTGAACACAAGGCAACGGTAACAACTGGGAGCCCAGAGAATGCCGGGTAATGATCTAGGCCGTGTCTCAAATGGCCCCTATTGCACACACAGAGGCTGGACAAAGGATGTAGTGTGTAGGGTGTAGTGTGCCATTTGGGGACCAGAATTAGTGAGACAAGTGATCCATTGCTCATGTCCTAGTAAGGAGACACACAACAGCGTTCAGCAGCAGGACGGAGACATGAGAGTCTATGAGCCAGGAAGACTTTTGTTGTATAAACACCATGGAGTTCTCTTGAAGAAAATTGAATAAATATTAACAACAGTAAAAGTGGTGTTATTTTCAGCATCGACCCACCCACACACACACGTACACACACACACACACACACACACACACCACACACACACACCCCACACCAACACACACCAACACACACATCAGGCCTCTGGGCGAAACAAGTGAGGGGAAAGTGACACGGGTGAGTCTGGCAGATGAGGATTTGTAGGGTTAATCAGGATGTTATATCTCCTCTTGCACTGTATATTCACACACGTTTACACACACACACACACACACACTAATTACTGTAGCTCATGCGTTACTGATATCCATCTCCCTCACGTTCTTCTGCATGTCTAATGGTTCCGACAGTAAATGAAGAATGGCTGCAGGGAGCTTTTTCCCCGTGACACATTTACAAACGCAGACAAACACATCGACAGCCTTACTCGACATCTACTGTCCCGTGTTGTCTCCGTCCTGCACTGAGCTTCACTTAATCAGCCCTCCTAGACGTGGTGGCGCTAGAGCTTAGTGAGAACCGAGAGGAGCTTGGGGTTGTGGGGGGATGGGGTGTGAGGGGGTTATGAACCATGTGAGCTCCATTGGTCCCCCTGTCTCTCCCTGTCTCTCCGCCCTAAATCAGGATCTCATTGTGCGGCGAGGATCTCCTGAGGGTCGCCTCCTCTAATCTGACACCTCCATTCTCCTCTCCCTCACCTGCAGCTGTGAGCGCCGCGGCCGGACTCCCCTTCGTCGTCTCTCCCTTGTTCTCCTCAGCCCCCCCCACCCCCAACCCCTACGCCTCACCCTCTCCCATCTGTCCCTCTGTCTCCAGGCAGGTGTCTGGCTGAAGTCTTTCTCCGCTCGTCCCCAGCCGGCCCGTCACAATTAAAGCTTTACCCTCCGAGAAAAAGACATCTTCTCTTAATCATCGCGGGGGAAAATGTCCTTTCATCCCGGCACTCTCTATTTTCTCTTCTTAAATGACGTCTGGCTGCGCTTCTTTCATTCCCCCCACCACCCACCCACTCGTCTCCGTTTCCACACCTATCTACCTAGTCCCGTTTCTACTCTTCCTCCGTGTCATTCCTACGGAGCGGGGGGGGGGGTTGCTTAAAGATTCCCTTCACCATGACGCTGGTGGACCCCACTGGCACCCGGTCGGCATCAGCAGATTATGACCCGTGGGCGTCTGACCCGTCGCCATTGTCCCTCCATCTAAATATGAACAATAAGGTCCGTCTGATGCTGACAGCTTATTCGCTCTCGTCGGTCCCGCGGAGTCGCCCGGGGTGATCCCCTCATCCCGTCAAACCTCCACCCCCCCCTCCCTCAGCTGGGCCACAGGGTAGGGGTACAGGGCCCTGCCTCGGTCATCATCGCCGCTCGATCTCTGCCCGCGCCAATCAGCGCTGCTGAATCACGCTTGGCGGCGTAACGTTTATGACTGGCGTCTTGAGACCGGGAGAGTAGGAGAGTGGGGAGCGCCGAGAACAAATTAACTGGACTCCAGGGAGAGCCATGATCAGACCCGCCCCCCCCACGGGAACACTTACCACAAGAGCCCCCTGTGCTGGTTACAGCCAGACAGGGGCCAAGAGAGACCAACAGGGGCTTCACTTCACAAATGTGAGTTCGATTCACAGCGTCGTTTCATCGCGCGGCCTGGGGATGAAACGCTGGCAATTATCTAAGTCTTACACCAACCTCCAGTGTCAAACGTAACCTCATAAAAACACATTTGGTTTTTATGACGGCCAAACGAACAAGCAGGCTTAGGGTAAAACGTACTAACCAGATCAGTGGGAGTGACTGCATTAGGGTGTAATATGAGTCGATTTGATTGACATAGACGCCACCCATTTGCCCGGAGCCTGAAGCTCAGAAACAGGGTGGGTGTTACAAGACAGTAATGACATAGAGAGGAGAAATATCACATCTAATCCAATATCAACATCGACATTCCTTATATGAATTCACGGCGGAAGTGGCAACGCTGGGCGTGTTATTGTCCGACGACAACTGTAATGACTCAAGCTATTTTGCTCACTGGCTGATTCTGGGAACCTCCTCTGACTCGTCTTTCGCCAAAGCTCCTGGCCCACTTCGGGAGACGGAAAAGCACAGAATGTGAGAGACCACTTAGGAGTAGAACGTGTAACCGGTTCACCTCACGGAAGCCTCTAGCCGTGTGGAAACATCTAGAATGTGTCTTCAACACAATTTTTCGACTACTGCCACGATGCAGTAAAAACCGTGATATGCCGTTGTCTTTCATCATAAATGCAGCGGAGATTCGTTTTTGTTTCATGCGGAAAACATTGTCTTTTCATTTTTATTTCGAACAGCATTAATGCACCGTGCTAGGCTTCAAATATATAAATTTCCTCACGGTTACTTTTTCTACAATCATACAAAAATGTCCCCCTGTGTTGAAACACTATCTAAACCCTCTATTCGGCCAAAGTGTCATCTCTCTCACACATTATATTAGATAATCCTATTCTGTTTCGGGGCGTGACCTCTTTAAGTGTGTATCCATGCGTCTTCACTCTCTGAATGGCAAAAGAAAACTGAGAATGTTAAATAACTTAATGTCAGCAGATAGAGTAAAACATCCTGTTTTTCTCTCCAGAGAAGTATTTGATAAATATTGTAAATCTAAATGGAAATAGATTAACCCAAACATTTGAAGGTTTTTGCCACTTTTAGCTCAACAACGTTTCCACAAAGAGGTTTTCGTTGCAGAGGAGAAATCTCCCTCTACTTCCCACAAACTAAAATAAAAAGCACTTGCAGTTGTTGATGGTTTAAGGTTGAAATGACGGTTATTTTTGTCATAGTGAGCTAATCGGATCGTTTTTCAATCACTGCTTCTCCTAATGAGCTGTTGAGAGCCCACTTCTAAGGGCCTGTTGTGTTTACAGAGCAGTGTGTGTGTGAGTGAGTGTGTGTGTGTGTGAGTGTGTGTGTCTGAGTGTCGGGGGCCAGGGGTTTTTCGGGGGGGAGGGGCCTGCTATGCGTGGTTCAGGAATAGAGTGAGGCTGTCAATGTATGTTGCGTTGAGGTATGTGTGGCGTTGGGTCTGTGGCAGGAGGGTGTGTGGGGGGGGGCTACCACTGGATTAGTATGATCAAAGGCTTGGATAAACAGAGATAAAGAAAGGGAGAGAGACGGGGGAGAGACAAGGTGAAAGACGGGGAGAGAGAGAGAGGGAGAGACAGGGGGAGACACAGGGAGAGAAAGAACGACAGGGAGAGAGACAAGGGGAGAGAGGGGGGAGAGAGAGAAAGAAGGCCCTATTATTTTCTAAAGGGAGTAACCGTGTATGAATCGATGCTACTGCTTTATTCAAGCGTCTAGATAAGTATTCTGAACATGAATGGAAGTAGAAAATGCAGTAAAAAAGTGTACAAATATATATAGTCAATGTTAGGCCAGGTTTACTCAAGTCATATGACCCTTCGAGTATCGATGGAAACAATTATTGATTCCTAATAAATAAGGGCAAATCCCCATCAAATTTGCCCTCCAACTGCCATCCCATTTCAGGTACGAGGCCCCAGAACGGGTAGAAAACAGAGCGCAAACAGATCTCTTTAATGGAATTGTACCTGCGTGCCTCCCTCAGGACACGAGACGCAACCAGAGCGTATCAGTATCCGCGAGAATGCTAATACTGCCGAAGGGAGCGCAAAACTAATAGCGGAGACATTAAGAAAATCATCCCGGGGCTGATATGTTTTCTATGGACGGGGAACTAAACAGAATTGCCATATTTATCATACTCAGAGAGACCCGAACACACACACACCCCCTGTCCCCCCGTCCGTCCGTCTCCTCCTTTAGCGTCAGCCTCCTGAGAGTGATTGGTGAGAAAGACAGCCCCTCCCGCCTTTGCTCCTCCCCCACTGCCCCCCCAAATACACACACACACACACCTACTACACAGCAACCTTGCCCTTTTCTGGCTCTCCAATTAAGCTGCAACGGCAGGTTTCCATCAGCCGCCCGCCGTCTCATAAGGACTCGGGCGAACCGAGCCTGTCAGGAAATGAACTCATCACTCGTCGACAGCTGCTAATTTCTCCCTCTCCCGTGTCACACGCACGGCCCGCTGCAGCTAATAACGAGCTACCCGTCTCTGATTAGGCGAACGCGCGGGGTGGCGGCAATGAGGAAATACGTGGGCGCGTGCACACACACACACACGGAAACCCACACTTCGCGGTGACTCACCTAATATTGTGTAAACTCTCTCTTCGAGTGTGTTAACTGGAAGGAGAGGTGAAAGCGTGAAGGAAGACAGACAGCTAGAATTGCAGTTTTCAGCCGAGGCAGGGGCCGTTTCATCGAGGCGCTGCGTAGGAGAGAGACACACGCCGGCGCGAAATTACAGGCTCGTTGTCTAACTAGTTATGTGCGGGAGTTTCTCTGCTGCAGTTCAGTCTGCTCCACTTTCACCTCACATATTCAATCCTGCTGTAATCCACTCCTAGCAGCCACTCCGCTCTCCCTGACAGACCCCCCCCCCCACACACACACACACACACACACACACACACACACACACACACACACACACACTCTCTCTCCCAGCCCACTGTTTCTCTGCGGCTACGTAAAGGGATGTTCTCCCAATGACCCCTGTGAGAAATAAGCGCTGATCGTTTCCAGCATTACGTTTCTAGCGGCCCGACCATGTTGTCTCAGCGGGAACGCGTAACACGGCGTTCATACATCTGGGACAGTCAAATTCAACTTCGTTACATTTGAATAAAATGGGAAATTATTACAGAACGTTTGGAGTGAGGGTCGGACGGGGGGGGCTGGGGGTATCCCTGCCCGCCCAGACAGACATATTTCATGGCGCACTCACCACTGCCCCTAGAGGCCGATCTGTGCAACACATTAACACATCTCACAAATGTGTTCGTCGGCCAGCTTTGAGCCGTCGTTCCGCACTCCCACTTACTCAATCAGAGACTCGGCTGAGTAACGGCCCAAAATGAATATTGATTCCCCTCTCCCGGCTCGGAATACCGCAGGCATTAGGAAATGTGTGCGTTCGGTTCAACGCGACGGAGACAGAGACGGAGAAGGAGACCGGGCGAGTGAGAGGAACACGATGATGATTAGGACGATCCTGGTGATGGTGATTGGTCGAATCTGTGTGGATGCGTGCGCAGCGTGATCTGTTCAAATGTGAACGGGAGAACGGTATCAATCCGCCGGTAACCAAACCAACAAACCAACACACAGGAAAACCAACCAGCCTAGGAGATTTCACGTTTATTGGTGGATGCTCAATGCATGTGTGTCATTACGGTTCACACACACACAAAAATAAATTCACATTAACTAGGAGCGGGTACATTATGGATAAAAATGTATAGCACGTTTTATTGTAATTGTTCGAAACACGCGAAATGTCTCCTAGTGCTATTCGGTTAAAATGTTTCTCTGAGACGAATGAATTTGTAAAAAGGCCTAATGACAGATGCCAAACGATCCCAGCATTCTCACACATCCTGATAAACTGTTGAGTTGTTCCTGGATTTGGACCAATCAGCAGCCTGGACATATTGAACGCTCAACCAAAATGATATTGGCCCTACTTTGAGCAAGGTGTATGTGACAACCAAATATTACAGCTTCTCTATGATACACATATTACAGATTATAGTACCATTTAAATAAACTATAACAACTAATGATTTAATTTAAAATAGCAAAATAATTCACAACTTAAGAAAAATCAGATAGGAATGAAACATTTGTTACTTTACAACCAAATCAATGCAACCGTATAAGATTTCAAATTAAAGGAGACATTTCCAGGTGGAAATAATGTTTAATTTAATTAATCCGACACCTAGAGACTGATAGAGTATGAGACTCAATTCCTATTAAACCTTGTGACAAAGCTTGAAAATGTTTTGTCAAATCTTACCTTGTTTTTTTTATCTATTGAGAGTTTTTAGATCCTGTTCAAATAAAGTCAGTGTTTTATGTAGGCTTACACCAGCTTACAATTTTCAAATTCAGCTTACTTTGTCAAACACACAGACTTGGTGTCCAGTGCCATCGTGATAGTTCTGGCATTTAGAGTATAACGATGTTAAATAATTTTATCACCAGAAATCCTTTGCCCCTCACTGTATCGTCTTAGATGTGAAGGTTACCCTGAGTTAATCATTGCAAAATGTTGATGAAGATATATATATATAAAAAACTTGCTTTAATCTTCAATGAAAGACCAAATCAGGAAGACTTTTCAACTGGGTTTTGGGTGTTCCTACAGGTGGAGTCAAAATGACATTTCTTGGATTTCTTTCCAATCCCGTCCATCTTTAAGACACATTGGAGGAAAAGGTCATAGGTCGCTCCCGAATAACTTCTTATCCAATAGCAATTTAGAAGAAGTATGCAAGGGATAGTAAAAATTGGACTGTAAGGTCTAACGACCGGTGACTAGTCCACCTCAATCTTCTCCAGAACTACGTTGTGTGATGCTCCGTCCACAAAATAGACTAATCTCTCCCCAGCCTGGTCTTCTGAAGCCCCCTCGCCCTGCATCTCGTCCTCCCCTCCCTGGTGTTGGGCGTACATGGTTTCTTCCACCTGGAGCGTGTTGTCGTCCAGTTCCGTCACAATGTAGTGGGTCCCCTCGTCGTTGACAATCACCTGGGTCACCCCGTCCTTCATCATCAGCTGACTGGCTGCGAACTGCAGCACCTCCTGCACCACCTGCTGCTCCTCGCACACCTCCTCCTCAGCCTTCACCTCATCGACCTTCATCTCCTCCCCTTCCACCACCTCCATGACCTCGGACACCAGTTCCTCGGTCATGACCTCGCGGCCGTCCTCTTCTTGTTGGCCCATCTCGCTGACGGCGCTGAGGAGAGCGTCCAGAGCGGTGGACGACTCCGATACCAAGTGGCGGTGTATCGCCCCGCCCGCGTGGTGTACGGTCTCACCCCCGACCACGCCCGCAGACCCGCCGGACTCCAGCAGGACGTACTGCGTGGCGCTTCCGGAGAGATGATGTGCTCCGCCTGCGGACACCTCCCTCCCCGAGGAGATAACCTGACCGTCCTCCGTGATGTGGAGGACTTCGGCCACTTGGCCCGACATCGCCAGGTCTCGCAGGGTGGCGGCGGCCGACTCCTCCAGGGCCTGGTCGATCTCCCCGCTGCCGTAGCCTTGGATGATAATCACCTGCTGGACGCCGTCCTGGCTCTCCAGCCGGTCCACCCTACGTACCGGGGAGGTTCCGTCGAATGCTGCGTCCGCCTCCACGAATGTGGCCCCCTGGCCCTTCAGGCGACACTCGAACGACTTGGACACGATACCTGGAGAGCAGAGAATACGGACCAGTGTTAATGCCAAAGCACAGCTGAGTGTTTGATATCAGTTAGCATGGGTGTTTGATATCAGTTAGCATGGGTGTTTCATATCAGTTAGCATGGGTGTTTCATATCAGTTAGCATGGGTGTTTGATATCAGTTAGCATGGGTGTTTCATATCAGTTAGCATGGGTGTTTGATATCAGTTAGCATGGGTGTTTCATATCAGTTAGCATGGGTGTTTCATATCAGTTAGCATGGGTGTTTCATATCAGTTAGCATGGGTGTTTCATATCAGTTAGCATGGGTGTTTGATATCAGTTAGCATGGGTGTTTGATATCAGTTACCATGGGTGTTTGATATCAGTTAGCATGGGTGTTTCATATCAGTTAGCATGGGTGTTTCATATCAGTTAGCATGGGTGTTTCATATCAGTTAGCATGGGTGTTTCATATCAGTTAGCATGGGTGTTTCATATCATTGTGGCGTGGATATGAAAGGGTGAACGGTTACTGCTCGTTCCGACAGCCCAGCCTATACATTCTTAATGCCCAGAAGCATGTCTTACTTTACTCGTCCTTTTCAAATTCCAGTTCTTCAAAGGCACTGACAAATGCATTGGGAACCATGAAACGTAGAGAATAAACAGGTAGTGGTCACTACCGCAAATAAACTTGCAGACAAAAGAAGACACGATCACGATATTACAACAGTTGTGACACATCAGATGGTGCTAATTGCTCCACGCCATGTCCTGGCCGATCACAGGTTGCTATGGCATTGCCAAGGCGATGGGAATGGCGTTAGAAATACCATTATTTACGACTGAGAGCAACTCTGGGGATATGCATAATCAATCCTGAGAAAAGGATACTAAGAGATTAACAAAAGACACTAGCACACACACACACACACACATTTCTAGGCTTATATATATATACACACACATATTGCTAGGCTTATATATATATATATATACACACACACACACAAACACATTAATAGGCTAATATATACACACACACACACACACACACACACGTATGCAGTTATATATGTAGGTAAGCTGGGTTCTATTGTAGCATGCAACTAAATAAAAAAATGCTGAGGTATTTGAACAAAAACAACACACAGGCATCTGCCTCAGACACAAGACAACCTCATCAAGCCATTTCTCTGTCTATTCCTTGTCAACTCTCCGCTGTGCTCACAGTGGCTTGATCATTTGACAGCAAAGCTATGACACGTAGCTGTGCCACCAGATGAACCATGGTGACAGGTGTTCTAATAAACAATGAACACATCATTGACAACCCTCGTTGGAATACCCGTGACATTGATCACATAACGCAGCTGCAGCTAGAGCGACTTCTAAACGACCGAATAGTCAAATGTAAATCAAGACTTATTTCTGAATATCTCGGGAAAGTATGTAGCGTTTGAGCCCGTTTCTAGACTTATGATCTCCGGGGTCAACATACTGACCTGTGATCAGTAGTGCTATGTCATCATCACTGCTCTCACATTAATTCCATGAACATCTCCAATAACATGATACCTTCAGAGACCTGTTAAGGGTGTTAAATGTCAATAGGGTCAAAAGGTCAAGGTTCAAGGGGGACAACTTCAGTTCGTGAACGGCTCCAATAGTACGCTAGCTTCTGAAACCCGCTATAGGCTCACAGAGGAAGGTAAGTGTTTCTTTTTAATGAATGCGCCAAAGCCTAACGTTATAGAAGACATTTTAGAAAACGAGCGATGCATTACAAGGCTGTTCTCGTTGCATTCTCGGTGCTTGTGTGATAAACATTCTTGTGAAATGCATTTCGCTGTGTTTACAGTTGTTATATGATATGCAGACCTCCCGCTAATTGTGATTAAAACACTTTCTTCAATGCTGTATCGAACACCACTGCAATGCATTGGGCACTCCTACTCTCTGCAGCCTTTAGTTCATTCTGCTCTTTTAAATGTTGTTTGTTCGGTCTTTACATCATTTGTATTGCTATGTATTATGTAATGATTTATGTTTTCTGTGCACCCTCTAAAAAAAGGAGCGGCTGCTTTTGGCAGATACTACAAGGGAACCTAATAAAATCCTAATCCATCCTAAGCAGTGAAAAAGCGGCTATGCTTTTTCAAAATGGCCTCCATCTTTCCGCACAGCCTGACAGTGATGGCGTTGCAAGCTGTTGGGAGGGGGGGAACGATTCTGTGTGTGTTCAGTGGTGATGACATGTAATATCGGAGTGATATAATAGTGCAGATGGCCTCTGCGCCAATAGCCAGTCTGTGGCCGGGCAATGCTGCACTCATCCAGAGGAGAGGGGTGTTAGAGCATCTGATAACTAAACCAAAAGGTTGTTGGTTCAAATCCCAAAGGTAGGAAGGTATTTTTTGTTGTTGTTCTGTCTCTAAGGAATGTAGTGACCCATATTTGCTACCGTGTTGATGCTGTTCATGAGAATGTGTTTGTCGAGAACTTGCCTCAATAGAGAGTCAGTGGTCCACTCTTTGTGAAGACTTCAGTACCATATTTTACAGAAACACGTCCCCAGATGACTGAACTGTCGGCCCCCCGTCACTATCAGTGTTTTTAAGATTCAGCACCATCACATTTCCGTGTATCCGACCACAGAGACCCAGAGGCCACCGCTGTTATGGTAATGGTTAACCGCTAACACTGAACTGCTAAGAGCCCCACAGGCCACAATATAACGCTAACGGCTAACACTGAACTGCTAAGAGCCCCACAGGCCACAATATAACGCTAACGGCTAACACTGAATTGCTACTAGCCCCACAGGCCACCATCATAACGCTAACGGCTAACGCTAAATTGCTACTAGCCCCACAGGTCACCAATATAATGCTAACGGCTAACGCTGAACCGATAAGAGCCCTGAAAGCCACCCCTTTAATGCTAACGGTTAACGCTAATGCCAAACGGCAAAGAGCCGAGAGGCAGACTGGAGAGGGCAATAACTCACTGCTGTGGCGCTTTACACATTACCATAAAACAACAGTCTGTGTGCGATGGCTGTCTGCACTGTGTGTGTGTGTGTGTGTGTGTGTGTGTGTGTGTGGCAGGCTATAGGAGGTATTGCTAGTGTGTGTCATATTATCCGTAGGGTGCTGTCTGCTGGGCCACGCCGCTGCCTCCCTGCCTGCTGAGGTTTATGGGGTGTCACTCAGTCGCCGCTGCAGTGAATCAAGTTAATGTTGCACATCCCATCTCTTCACTTGTCCCCGCGCTCCCGGTGGAAGAACAACATTTGAACAGCGTGATTTGGCCCCGGAGAGAAGCTGATGCCTGTTTAATATGTGTTTTGAGGGTTCTGAGTGACTGATTCCTTTAACGGAGTCGCCGGGACCGAGGAGGCACACTGCATTATTGGCAGTGATTCAGAACAAATGGAAACTCGGCCAGGACAAGATACTACAGGGGCGGGGGTGTGGGTGGTGGGGGGGGTGTGCGTGCTGCTGGTGTCGTACAGACAGACAGATGTGGACAGATAGGCGGATACAGACAAACAAAGGCACACAGACACAGAGGAAGTCAGAGAAACACACAGAGTCCCCCCCCCCACACACACGCGCACACCTGGGTGGGGGGGGGTTGGGTGTAACCTTGTCTATAACGAGCAGCTTGGAGACTTCACCCTACACTCCAGATGCAGCACTACACTTATCGATCAGTGACCAATCAATGCCTCCAGCCGGGCCGGCCTGCGGTGGGCGAGGGGAGGGGGACTCTAAGTGCTATTTCTGTAGAGGTCCGACGTCAGGGGAGCGGTCAGACGCCACTTACCAGCAGTTAGAGGAATTAACCTTAACACTGAGACACAGCGCCTACTAATCAATGACACAAGTACACCTGAACGCTGAGACACAGCGCCTACTAATCAATGACACAAGTACACCTGAACGCTGAGACACAGCGCCTACTAATCAATGACACAAGTACACCTGAACGCTGAGACACAGCGCCTACTAATCAATGACACAAGTACACCTGAACGCTGAGACACAGCGCCTACTAATCAATGACACAAGTACACCTGAACGCGGCCCGCACTGCCCCAACGCCGTAGCGAGCGCGCCGTCCCCCCGTGAAAGGAAATACACCTGGACACCGGGCTGGACACAGTCAACCACGACGCCACGGGAAAGACGAGACGCCCTCGCGATCAATTCCAAGGTCAACGATGACACACCGCAATTTTACAATCAATTACTCCCAGTTCATTCCAGTCCTTGTTACGTGACGGCCATGTCCAATTACAGAACCGGGCCCGTTCAGAGCAGTTCTGAGACAGGGGGCCCGACACGGATTCAGGTTTGGTTACGGACCGAAGGCTGTGCCAAGTAGAGAACGTGACAGAGCTGTTGTTGTATTCAGGTCACACAGGATGAGTTGGGGTTATGAAGGAAGGGGGAGTGGGGGGGGAGTCGGGGGGAGTGGTGTATCAGTAGCGGGGGACCAACAGTTCAAAGGTCAAAAGACGCGTTTCTGTCCCCTGCTTTGTTTGAGCTACAAAGGGCTGAGTGTCACAGTTACAAGCTTTATGAAACAACAAGAATGAGAGACAGTGAGAGAGACCAAGAGAGAGAGAGAGAGAGAACCAAAGAGAGAGAGAGAGAGAGAGAGAGAGAGAGAGAACCAAAGAGAGAGAGAGAGAGAGACCTAAGAGAGAGAGAGAGAGAGAGAGAGAGAGAACCTAAGAGAGAGAGAGAGAGAGAGATAGAGAACCAAAGAGAGAGAGAGAGAGAGAGAGAGAGAGAGAGAGAGAGAGAGAGAGAGGCGGGAACGGGATACAAAAACAACCAATTGAGACACAGTGAGACACACACACACACACACACATCTTCCTAGGTCATTGTGTATTCCACATGTAGCTCCAGGGGCCTCATAACTGATACGTTTCCTGCAATCAATGGTTAGAGTCATTCGTTCCAGTCCTACACTTTAGTAAATGTCTCCCTGCGAGCCTTTAGGATGACCGATAATTAGATTACAAGACCACACCACGGTCGTTCCTGCTGACCGTCCCCCGGCTGACCCGGTCAGGAATATGACCCCCTGCCACCTGAGCCCCGGTATGTGGTGGAGAATACAGGAGACGACCCCAAACGAAGAGGTGGAGAATACAGGAGACGACCCCAAACGAAGAGGTGGAGAATACAGGAGACGACCCCAAACGAAGAGGTGGAGAATACAAGAGATGACCCCAAACCAAGAGGTGGAGAATACAGGAGACGACCCCAAACGAAGAGGTGGAGAATACAAGAGATGACCCCAAACCAAGAGGTGGAGAATACAGGAGACGACCCCAAACGAAGAGGTGGAGAATACAGGAGACGACCCCAAACGAAGAGGTGGAGAATACAGGAGACGACCCCAAACGAAGAGGTGGAGAATACAGGAGACGACCCCAAACAAAGAGGTGGAGAATACAGGACACGACCCCAAACGAAGAGATGGAGAATACAGGAGACGACCCCAAACGAAGAGGTGGAGAATACAGGTGACGACCCGAAACAAAGAAGTGGAGAATACAGGAGACGACCCCAAACAAAGAGTTGGAGAATACAGGAGACGACCCCAAACAAAGAGGATGGTGTGTTTGGTGGGGCCGTCCAGGCGTGACCTGTAGCTCATCATAGAACAAGATACAGGGGACTATAGAGAACCAACCAGCTCACACACCAGTGGCGTGACCTGTAGCTCATCATAGAACAAGATACAGGGGACTATAGAGATCTAACCAGCTCACACACCAGTGGGGTGACCTGTAGCTCATCATAGAACAGGATTCAGGGGACTATAGAGAACCAACCAGCTCACACACCAGTGGGGTGACCTGTAGCTCATCATAGAACAGGATACAGGGGACTATAGAGAACCAACCAGCTCACACACCACTGGGGTGACCTGTAGCTCATCATAGAACAGGATTCAGGGGACTATAGAGAACCAACCAGCTCACACACCAGTGGGGTGACCTGTAGCTCATCATATAACAGGATACAGGGAACTATAGAGAACCAACCAGCTCACACACCAGTGGGGTGACCTGTAGCTCATCATAGAACAGGATACAGGGGACTATAGAGAACCAACCAGCTCACACACCAGTGGGGTGACCTGTAGCTCATCATAGAACAGGATACAACGGACTATAGAGAACCAACCAGCTCACACACCAGTGGGGTGACCTGTAGCTCATCATAGAACAGGATTCAGGGGACTATAGAGAACCAACCAGCTCACACACCAGTGGGGTGACCTGTAGCTCATCATAGAACCGGATTCAGGGGACTATAGAGAACCAACCAGCTCACACACCAGTGGGGTGACCTGTAGCTCATCATAGAACAGGATTCAGGGGACTATAGAGAACCAACCAGCTCACACACCAGTGGGGTGACCTGTAGCTCATCATAGAACAGGATACAGGGGACTATAGAGAACCAACCAGCTCACACACAAGTGGGGTGACCTGTAGCTCATCATAGAACCGGATTCAGGGGACTATAGAGAACCAACCAGCTCACACACCAGTGGGGTGACCTGTAGCTCATCATAGAACAGGATACAGGGGACTATAGAGAACCAACCAGCTCACACACCAGTGGGGTGACCTGTAGCTCATCATAGAACAGGATTCAGGGGACTATAGAGAACCAACCAGCTCACACACCAGTGGGGTGACCTGTAGCTCATCATAGAACAGGATACAGGGGACTATAGAGAACCAACCAGCTCACACACCAGTGGGGTGACCTGTAGCTCATCATAGAACCTGATTCAGGGGACTATAGAGAACCAACCAGCTCACACATCAGTGGGGTGACCTGTAGCTCATCATAGAACAGGATACAGGGGACTATAGAGAACCAACCAGCTCACACACCAGTGGGGTGACCTGTAGCTCATCATAGAACAGGATTCAGGGGACTATAGAGAACCAACCAGCTCACACACCAGTGGGGTGACCTGTAGCTCATCATAGAACAGGATACAGGGGACTATAGAGAACCAACCAGCTCACACACCAGTGGCGTGACCTGTAGCTCATCATAGAACAGGATTCAGGGGACTATAGAGAACCAACCAGCTCACACACCAGTGGGGTGACCTGTAGCTCATCATAGAACAGGATTCAGTGGACTATAGAGAACCAACCAGCTCACACACCAGTGGGGTGACCTGTAGCTCATCATAGAACAGGATACAGGGGACTATAGAGAACCAACCAGCTCACACACTAGCAGGGTTACTGGGAACTGGATTTAGGAACAGTCAGGTAGTTCACTATTGGCCTCCTATCAGAGAACTAACGCAGAATCATCACAGATCAGTTCTCATGTCTTCTTTTGTCCTTCTCTCTCTCTCTCTCTCTCTCTCTATTTCTGAAGGTGAACCTTTGATTGCTTCGTTAATTAGCCATGTCAGATGGCTCTGTGGATTTACTGGTAAAGTCTACATTCTTAAGATAATTACACTTTGCTCTCCATCGCCACGTTTCTCAACCCTTTCCCTCACTCTCTCCCATGACTTCATTATCAAGTTGAAGTTCGGAAGAATAAAGATGATTTTGCCTCTAATCAAAATTGAGATTTCCGCTGTAATTATGCTAAGAGGTTTGCTGTGTCACTGCTACTGGTGAAACAGACCGACAGAAATACAGGCTACTGTGATTATAAAAGTCAGATAGATGGAATATTAAACCCTCCGTGAGTAATGAAAAATGTGCGCCTTTTGATTCACTTCTAAATCGAAGAAGATCAAAAAAGAAAGAAACCATCAAGTAATCGAGTGTGAGAATGGGAAACGAGGAATACAAACCGAAATCCAGATCTAAAGACAAGTCAGAGAGCGATCGACATTTTAACCGAATTTTAACCGAACCGAAGGTATGGCGCCCCCGTTCGTTCCCGCTCAGCGACACGGCGATCTTCTGACATCCCCGCGGCGTCATATTTACCTAACAGAGGCACGGCCGAGATATTTATCGCGGTGAAGTGTTCTAAATATAGGGCCTGTGAGATGGCGTGAGTGGGCCTCGGTGGGAGGGTTCATTCTCAACTGTGTGGAGGCTGACAGGCTGGAGAAGGTCTAATGAATGGTCCTTGTCTTCCCCGTATCTGGCAGCATAAATATTTAGCAATATCAGAGTCGGCTGGTGATTCTACACAGATGGAGTGATTGATGTCTCTCGGTCGGATCACACAAGCCAAATAAGATCCTTGGTGTTATGTAAACCAGCCCTCCCCTCATTTACTCTCTCCCTCCCTTCATCGCCTCCTCTCCCCCTCCCTCTCGTATAAGCTCCTCCCTCCCTCTCTCTCTCTCTGGGCTATCCAGTTGGCGGCTACATGCATTTCAACGTTTCACCCGCTGTCCTTTTTGACGGCGATCCAGGATTTGGACGAGTTGCTACTCGGGGAATCAGGAATGCAAAACCATGTGAAGTGCTTTACATTAAGTATTGTGCAAATAAGTATTTGAATACGTGTGTGTGTGTGTGTGTGTGTGCAGCCATGTAAATAGGTGTGTTCACCTAGTCACTCCCGGAGGAATTAACTAAAGAACAAGACAGTTGAGGACCACAGAGAAACACATTTGAGGACGCAGAGGATTTATTAAGCGTGTCCTGGCTTGAATCAAATACGTTCTACTCATAATGACGTTTCCATCTGTAATACTGAAAAGAAATAAGTAAATATCTAGTCGATTTCTCCTTATGTAAATTGCAATGGAAATCACCCTGGTGCCTTCAGCAAAGGCCGAAGCTAGTTCAGTTAATCAAACGGCTTTTGTAGATCAGAATTAGCATTCAGCCCGGTTTTAAAACCAGACAGTGGGATGAAATGTGCTCCTTTGATATAACTACAGTACTACAGTATATAACTACAGTACTACAGTATATAACTACAGTACTACAGTATATAACTACAGTACTACAGTATATAACTACAGTACTACAGTATATAACTACAGTATATAACTACAGTACTACAGTATATAACTACAGTACTACAGTATATAACTACAGTACTACAGTATATAACTACAGTACTACAGTATATAACTACAGTACTACAGTATATAACTACAGTATATAACTACAGTACTACAGTATATAACTACAGTACTACAGTATATAACTACAGTACTACAGTATATAACTACAGTATATAACTACAGTATATAACTACAGTACTACAGTATATAACTACAGTACTAAAGTATATAACTACAGTACTACAGTATATAACTACAGTATATAACTAACTGCAGGGCACACCAGAACTTTTAATTTGTACAGTAATGACATCATTTACTCTTTTTCCTGCTCTGCCTTTTCTTTCACTTCCTCTATGGTTCCTCTATGGTTCCTCTATGGTTCCTCTGTGACCCGCCCACCAGCCGCCACCTCCTTCTAATCATAACGACACCGAAGTAGTCCGGGTAACAACTCTGTCAGTCATTACAGAGGGGAGGGTGAGCGGTAATGTGATTGGCTGACTGGTTGACTAGCTGGCTGAACAAGAAACCGGCTGACTGGCTGCCTAACTAGCTGGCCGACAGACGAATAGCGCGAGTGACTGACTTGCTGAACGATTGACTGAAGCAGAGCAATCAGGGTGTTTTATAACTAACTAGACCATGTGTGTGTGTGTGCGCAGTGTCTGTGTGTGTGTGTGTGTGTGTGTGAGAGACGTCCTGTCCCGTCCCACCCTCCCCCGCCGCTGAGAAATGACCCGCCTCGGACGTCCATTTTTCTCCCTCTACGGTGGCCGACTCTTACTTAACCCTAATGATGTATAATAGCCCGCAACTACACTTAACCCGGGCCGCGGCGGAGACGGAAAACGCACGATCACCATCGTGTTCCCCACCGGCTCAGTGGAAGGAAACAAGCCGTCAACAGGGAGAAATGAGGGACGTTCAAAATCCCACTTCATCAAACCCAATGGAATAACAGCAACGACGCTACGCCTCTGAGGAGAGAATGCTGAACGGGGCCCCTCATTCGCTTCGTGTCTAATGTGAAGGCTGGGTAGAGTTCATTAGGGCACACCGTTACAAATCAGTTACAACCGCTATATTTCTTTAATGGACAATATCCCTCCCTGATTCAATCCGCTCTGTTCCAGTCAGGGCTAGATGAGCGCTGTAGCGGCTAACCCAATCAAATTAGCCGTTAACTCTTGGCTGCTTATTGCATCGAGTCACACTATCTGGCTGGTTTATATTTCGTGGATATGCAGAAAACAAGTATGTGCCACATTTTGTCATTTTCTTCCATCATCTGCAGACAGAAATGCTGCTTTAGAAAAAGAATAGCAGCATTTATAATGTCCGCAGATGCCTCGTTTTTTGAGGAATTATAAACTGGCCTTCACACTGTGAAACACTAAGAAAACTGTGCTTTGACAATGTAATATGACACAGTGATATGACACAGTGATAAGCTGGGGTAAAGAAACACAGGTGCACGCAAACAACTGGATGTAAACCACCTCATACCCACGGCCAGAAGCCTGGCCAACAGGTTTATTCCTGTCAGATGAACACTACACGCAGGAACATTCCGGAAGCTGGGCTTTCAGACGCGGAGGCTCGGTTACAGACCAGGCAGTTTACGACACAGCGAGCTGGAGACCGGGAGGTGCTTCGATGAGGAAGAGGGGAGAAGAGCAGGGAAGGAGAGAGGAGGCCCTATCGACTTATTGAAGGACTAAAGGATAAATCCGCTGTGGAGATGCCAGTGTCGGAGGAGGCACAGACATCCCCACCAAGGTGAGACAGAGCACAGAGCTCTGACTTGCTGACCTTGAGGTTGTTCATACAAGCCCTCCATCAGCTGTTCTGCGGAATATGTTTACCTCCGGCCGAGACAGAGCGTGAGAGACGTAGAGAAGTGTTGGGAGATAACCGGAGTGGAGGGAGAGAGAGAAAGAGGAGGACTGAAAAGTGAAGAGAGAGAGCTGTTGACAGTGCAGGGATAAACACTGCAATTGGATAAATTATTTCTGGTTCAGAAGAGAGAGGGACAGGGGGCGGGTGACACCAGAACTAGCACTGGATATGTGTTTATCACGTTGTTCAGTCACACAGCCCTCAGATCTGAGCCATGGTAACACTGAAAAACTGAAGAATACAGAGAGAGTGACCATCACATGCACACTGTAAAATAAGAGGCAAATGGCCATACGCTTCCAAACATCTAATATGTTAACACAAAATCACTGATGTCTATCTGGTAAATCAAAAAGAGAGCGATTATCCGTACGTGCTCTAAGATATCTCCAATAATTCCGGTTCTTTCTTCCAGCAGAACAATTTTCACCGTGTACCCTGGCACCAGAGCTGTGCTCGAGACCACCGAAAGCGAGACCGAGACGAGACCGAGACCGAAGGGGGCCGAGACCGAGACGAGACCGAGACCGAAGGGGGCCGAGACCGAGACGAGAACGAGACCGAAGGGGGCCGAGACCGAGACGAGACCGAGACCGAAGGGGGCCGAGACCGAGACCAGTCAAATCAACACTAAATAATATTACATGTTTTTGGTCCAGTGACCAATGTAAAAAAACACTTGACCAACAACATCAGATCATCTACTGTGTTGTCATCCTGAATGAAATGAATTACATTTTATTAAAAGAGTATGTAGGCCTATTTATTGTCTTATGTAACCATAAAATACAAAAATAAAACCATGATTTTAAAATGCACAGGCTATGATATTAAAATTTAAAAAAATCGAATAAATGAAAATCCATCAAACTGTATGTCCTATGTTGATGTAGTAAATGCTAACACATTTTAGATCACAAGCGACTTGCAATCAAATGATTTGCGCATGATTGGCCGATAAACAAATCTATTTATAATTATTTATCCGTCCACAGGCACGCAGCTTCAGTTGTTTGTCTGCTTGAGCAGGACACGCAAACGAACCGGTTGCACTGCGCACAGTGTTCATTATTGTTACTAGTGCACATGAGACAGCAGCAAACTAACCCGGTTGAACTGCGCACAGTGTTCATATAGATCAGACCAAAACCCTTCCAGTTTAATAAAGATCGGACCAAAACGGGTCCAGTTATATAGATCGGACCATAACCGTTCCAGTTTTATGCTCTTTCTGCCGTATGCCCCCCGGACTTATGTATGTCCCACGTCCTTCTGTGTGCATGAGTAATTTCATTTATCGCCCATTTGTAGTTAGCCTATTAATACTTATTGTTCATATTCGTTTAATTTCGATACAAAACAATATTTTGTTGAAGTCTCTTGTAGGCTATATGAATACACTGTGGTTCATTCGTTATTAATTATTGAGTGCAATAGGCGCATGACACATGAATGGGGCTGTATGTATTTGGCGGAATTCGTTCTGTTTATTTAGTGAAACATATTTCTTTATAAACGTACCTCTTTTTTTGTAGTTCAACCAAGCCAATCAGACTATTGTCTATATGTGTTCTCGTAGTATTTGTTTGTGTATCGCCCATTCAACCATTGCCATCATAGGCTCAGTTAAGTGTGATCGGTGTCTGGGTACCGCAATTAGGGTACCAACGCCCAGCGGCGTGGGATTTTGGCGACAGGAAGGCATAAAAAACATGTAAATAGTAGTTTTATATATTGTTCGGTTTGTGATTTTGCGATTCTGAAAACGGGACAAGGTAAAATGCACGTATTTAGAAAAAGTCATGGAAGGACGTCGGCTGTAGCTTTTCAAAATTATATATGTATTTTAATTAGTAACCGTTGTGTGTTTTCGGACAAATTATGTATTTGTGCTCAATGTGCTGAATATAGGCAAAACGAATATATTGGCTGATTGTGCAGACATGATCGAGCATATGTTTAAGATTGAAGTATTTACGTGAATGGGTGCACGCTCTAGCGACGCTGGGGGTGGGCTTTTCTTCAAAAGTAGATAGCCATTGGCGGGATAAGCCACATCAGAAAAAAACAGTCTGACTCTGGACGAAATACAGCCAATGGAAATACAGCCTCTACATGTCATACTTAAATATTTTGCTAGAAAAAATTGTGGGCGATAATTTCTACGCTGGTCTCGGCTGGTCTCGGAAGAATTTACGAGTCCTTACTGTCCGAGACCGAGTCGAGACCGAGTCCAAATGTAACCGAGACCGAGACGAGACCGAGACATTAAAAAAGTGGTCTCGAGACCGGTCTCGAGTACTACAGCTCTGCCTGGCACATTTATTTTATTCTCATTTCATATTTCCGGTATCTCGCTGAAAGATGGCAGAGGGCTGTTTCACTACAAACCCTTTCGTGTGAGAAGGAGGTCTCTTAGAGGCGCCCGTTGGTGCGTGAGACCATTGGCATACCGGACACACACACGCGCACACACACACACGCACACACGCACACACACACACACACACACACGCTAGGCCTCGGCAGTGGCTTTCCGCCACAAGCCAAGAGGAAGGGGAGGCCTTATTATCAACATCCGTCTGAGTCGTAGCACGGTTCATGACCGTTCATGACCGTCCGTGTCTCCTGTCCCCTCACTCCCCCTCTCTCTCTCCCTCGCTCGCTCCCTCTACTCCCCCTCTACTCTCTCCCTCCCCCTCTACTCTCTCCCTCCCCCTCTCCTCTCCCTCCCCTCTACTCTCTCCCTCCCCTCTACTCTCTCCCTCCCCTCTACTCTCTCCCTCCCCCTCTACTCTCTCCCTCCCCCCTCTACTCTCTCCCTCCCCCTCTACTCTCTCCCTCCCCCTCTACTCTCTCCCTCCCCCTCTACTCTCTCCCTCCCCCTCTACTCTCCCCCCCTCTCTCCATCTCTCCCTCTCTCTCAGGGGGCGGCTATTTGTCACCCGACTAGTTACTGCCCCCACTGGGGTGAGGGTGGGTGTGGTTGGGGTACTGAATCACTCCGTCCTCCAGGTCATACATGACACACACACACACCATAATGTTGCATGATCCCTGATATTGGAATGAATATTGATAGCTGGGAACCCATAATGTCAGAGTGAAACGAGAAACTGTCTGTGGGCGTAATGAGTAACTGGACACGCGTAGTGATGCTCGTCCAGCAGAAGCCAGGTCCATTTCCCAGGCGCCTCCCTGGTCCTTCCGTTCCTCCATGGTCCCTCTGACGACACCAAAGACGCGACAGAGAGAGACCATCACGGCTTCCCAAATCCTGTTATCCCATGAAGTGCACTTCTTTTTAACCGCGGCCCTCCTTGTCTGTAGAGCTCTGGTCAAAAGGAGTGTACTATATCGGGAATAGTGCAGACTTTCTGTGCACTTACTCCAGTACTCGCCTAACCAATCACTATGGATCATGTAACCTCATGCGGACAGACAAATTGATCTATCGTTCGCACGGGCAAATAGCTTCGGTGTAAGCCGAAGAGTCTTTACAGGCTTTCAATCAGGCTATCAATTGCATTTTCCAAATTCTACCACTTCAACTTCTGTATCATTCATGATCGATACTCGAATGCTATGTCTGTTTCAGAGAAATCCCAGATTCCAGGCCGCTACAAGGCACTTCAGAGGGGAGTTCTTTTCTTTAATATGAAAGAAAATTCTGAGAAAAGAATCTTAAAAATAACCCCCCCCCCGATCGCGCACACACACACACACACACACACACATCGTAATTAAAAACAGCATCTCTCTTGGATTGTAACTGCTGTTAATTAGGCATGCCACATTTAAACCTTAACATATCGGTCCATACAGGCCCGAGCGTTTGACCCAGCCGAGCGTTTCTGTCGTGCCCGCTTGATTCCTCCCGTTCGCTCCTTTCCCTTCAGAACTAATAAACCCCCCTGCTGTGGACCCCTCGTGAAACCCCTGCGTTCGCGCGCCGTCACATTAATAACACCGGCGCTTGTATTCAAATTTTCCGTCGAAAAGCTAAAGAAAGATTGAATGCCCCCGCCGTGGCGCGGACCAAAGATTGAAGACGTGTCTCATTGACATTGTTAAAAGTTTATGAAAATATATGAATTCTCAAACGCGTCGGGCTGTTCGGTTCCCCCCGTTCCTGACAGTGCTGTTGGAGACCCGGGCTTTTAATCAAAATGATTGAATACCAGAAGTTCGGATCGGGGGATTCTAATGGCGAGGACGGATGAAGTGTCACGGTCCCCGGACCCCAAAAAACTAGACGCGCTCGCTCGCCCGCACGTGCGCGTGCGTAACGGGGAAAAAACAAAACGTTCCGTCTCTCGGGAAAACACATTCATCACACTTCGTATACGTCCTCTTTTTCCCGGCGAACGTGTGTGTGTGTGTGTGTGTGAGTGTTTAGCTAAATGGCAGGCGTTACGGTGATCCATGTTGCAGATATCATTGAACTGAAGCCGAGGTGATAAAACGCCACGTCTCTGAGATGCAGCAGGGCCATATGGCGTGGCTGACTCTGTTCCTACACAGCATGTTCAACAGAACAGCGCCAGCCGCTGTGTGTCCATGTCATCAATCTGCGGAGTGACGCGCCGCCGTTTCCGCCGTGGCCTTCTTGGCGACGCGTCCGGCGAACACCCAGAAGCCACAGAGGCGACGCCGCGATGCTCACTCACAGAGAGGCCCATGTCCCGGGGGTTTCCCGGAACGCCGCGCTGAATTCTGCGCTCCCGTTATGACTCCCTGTGTGCCGGAACAGGTGGCGTTTTCTCCTCGTGCTCCGGGAAGCTCTCCAGACAGAGCTCTCTCCCCGCCAGCTCGCTAGCGCTGACGCGGCGGCCGGCGACGCTTCGAGTTACGTCGACAACCGGCGCGACAGCGATGACTCGTCTGGGTCCGCACGGCGTCAATGGCGATTCTACAAAAGACTGCGGGCGTGGTCGGATTACGTGGATCGGGAAGAAGCGTTAGCGGTGACGATATCGCCTGTAGAATAATATCCCGTGGAATGGCCAGCTAACAGAGGCGGAGCCAGGTTGCCCTCACGGCGGGTTAAAGAGCGTGGTAGTGAGATGTCCAACCCCCAAGCAACTGGCAGGCAATGTGCGGTTGGCCAGATCTCCCGAAACCTCACGACAGACAGACAGAGCAATCTGAAGAGGCTCGGGATTCACAGCTATCACTCTCCCCCCCCACCCCACACCCCTTCATTATTTGCCAGGCCGAGACTGGAGAGGTCTGAAGAGGTTTTCAAATCCACTGAAGCCTGTCACATTACAAAAACATGTCGCTTTAAACTAAATGTGAAATATCAGTAATTGAAGCCATAAATCCCACTGTTGTGCGGTTCCCCCCGACCCCCTACACCTGACACCCCCCCCAGTTCTCTTCCCGCTCTCTTCTTCAACCCCAACCCCACCACCCCCCCATTCCGTCTCTCTCCTTCTCTTTTGGTGAGGGCACCTTTGATGAGCGAAAAATTGGAAATTATTTTGTGTTGTATTGCCGCGCTGGATCGTCTATACATTATCATCCGTCAGTCATCGCTGACAGAGAAATTACTCCGCTGTCAATCTGGCTATCAAAGAAAAGGTGGGGGCGGGATAACGGGGGAGGGGGAGTGAGATTGATCAATAAAGGGGCGGGGCCACTCCATCACAATGACTCTGTTGTGATGGAACACATCTAAGCTGTGATGGAATTTATCTGTCACTGACACCTCGGAGCGAGCATCCTTAGTACCGGCAGACACACACGTGTGACTGTATGTGTGTGTGTGTTGTGTTGTCTGACTGTATATGTGTGTTGTCTGTCTGTATGTGTGTGTGTTCTGACTGTGTGTGTGTGTTGTCTGACTG